>BMAT01011408.1:15956-26266 GCA_019649035.1 Elysia marginata
AGTAGTAGTAGCAAAAACAACAGAAGTAGCAATTAAAAGTTATGACAATAACAGCAGTATAGTAATGATGATGATAATTCGTCCATTTAAATTTGTGCTACTGAATGTTTTCTACACCCTGTGTCTTTCAGAGCTCTTGGTCTTTTAGAACTCAATCTGTCAGTAATATAAAATTTTGTTTGCTATCCATCCTAAGGCGTCTCATGTCAATTGGACCCTTTAGGCCAATAAAGAGGATTTCTCATACAAAAAACATCAACAATGGCCGATACCGACTTAGCTCAGTATGAAAACTTTGATTTCAAAGAGAGCAATAGCAATATCGACAATGAGGACAACACAACCGAGTACGCAAACAACAGCGCCATTACAAACGGTTACCATGACAAAGAAACTGTCATCAGCAACCCTATTCCAGTGAGTTCCCACAGCAACAACAGCAGTAGCAAGAATCATTCCGACCCGGCAGCAACGCTTACTGGGGACAGTAGTAGTCTCTATACCCTTCCTGACCAGCATACAGATCACTCGGACACGGATAGCTTGCAGTTGGACGGAGGTCATCAACTCCTTGAGGAGAGTGGAACGGAGACAACAAAAGCCAATCTTTACACAATCAATAACAGCAGTACTGGGTAAGTAGACCGATGCAGCTGTTTACTAGTTTAGTATGCTAACTAATTGTGACTTGACAGAAAATGAAGGAAAATACTATGGAAATGAACGCGCGTTGATTCTATCGATGTTCTACTAGCTAGTGTTATTATTCAGTAGTAGGAACGCAAAACTGAAATAAACTTTGTTTTCATCGCAAAGTTCAAAAGCGTAAACCTGGTATGAGTTAGAATGGTCCTAGAAATAGAGTCCTTGCGCCCCAACGACGATAACGGAAGACCTAAGAACACCCACAGGCAGCGTGAGTATTACAGCAGACTACTGGCTAACGGGCCATTTTTAGATAGCTACCCTGGATTTCCTCTCCTATGGGCTTCGTCCTCCTGAGTGAGCCTGTACCGCATAAATTCTTTCTTTGATGCCCTAACACAAACAAGGTGTACCTTTAAAAAGTTTCCTTACAACATTACTGTTGGTCTCTATACCTAGTCTTTAGTTGTCTAAAATTTAAAAATTTTTATCAGGTATCTCGGTTGTTTACTACGATTGCTATTGCCTTCTTTTGAAACATCCCAAAAACTTTTACACCATCTCTACAGATTCAACACTTTCTGATCTGACTATTACAATTTTGTACAGACTGTCGGCGTAAATTAATCTTAAAAATTGTGTACCTTTACAAGTTTATCTGCACGAGAGACAAGCTAATAATGAGCTCTGATAAAAAACATGCTGAGATCAGGTTTCTTTGACTCAACATTTCAAACAGATACAAACTCAACAACCCTGGGTTGTTCCGGGTGTAGAACCATTTATTTGTTTCGTCAAAATGCGTATCACTTCAATATAATAGTACTGTAGAAAGCATCACAACCACAGAGATCACAACTGACATAGTTTTTATGCGTCGATGAGTTAACCAAAAGTTTATTTGTAAAGGATGCGTGGTTGATCAAGTATTTAGGCCCTGGGGGCCGGGTCTGTTGAAGTATTCAAATCTTTTCAATAAAATTCTTCGCAGGCTTAAAAAATTTGTAGAATCCGGCAACACTGACCTACAAATTGGCAATTATACAAATTTAACCTAAATTGATTTTTTCTCGTTTTTTTAGTATTACTGTTTTAGACAGAGAAATGTATTGTAAGATAGCTTCAAATAGATTCATCTTGACAACCGGAATCTTTGAAAAATTACATATTTATCTTAAATAGTAAAGTTTTTCTTTCGTGATTCATAATCGATATATTACAAAATGCCATTTTTTTTTTGCTTTTGCCTATGTCGTGGAAATGACTAGGAAGGTAAAAGAAAAAAATATATATTGTGCATTAAGCTTTATGGGTAGGCTTACACGTCTTATTTTAGATTATATATTGGCATTGATTTTTTTCATTTCATTGTAATTGTAAGATTTCTAAAGACAAGGACAGTCGTTGTTTTAGATGATGTAACAATTTGTATACATCTGTATTGCAACACTTATTACTTTTGATTAATGTTACACTCTTTTACAGCGGTTTTAACTATAACTAAGGTAATATTATTCAATTACTCTGTACGTATTTGTGCCACCGAGCACTGCTTTCGTGGATGTTAGGCTCTCCAAAAGTAGATTATTATTACTATTATTATTATCATTATTATTATTATAAAAACGATTCGCAGGTAAATGGAGATTTGTAAACTAGCTATAATTTAAGTGATATTTAAAATTACACTAGAAGTTCATGATAAATGCAAGCTTATATCATACTTTCAATAAGGTTTTGTTAGTGTTTCATTTACTACTGGGTACTAGTTCGTCAATTGTAAAGTGTGAAATTTAGTCTTTGGAATATGAAAAATTGCGAAAACACTAAAATTAATCCTTCCTTTATTGGCCTTGGCTGAACGGTCTTGCAGGTGGCGACGGGCAGAATAGTCATGAATATCTCATAACTTAGTACGGTTACCGTTACCAGATAACTGTAAATTCTAGATTAGACTATCAATGACCAGTCTGTGGCTAGTACCACAGGCCAACCCTCTTTCTTGGTTGCCAAAATTTTATCAGTTCTACTTGTGACATGTCTTGTTGCGATTGATAGGTTTTGTACGAGTACTGGTGATTTGAGGCAATGTCAACAAAGAAATTGTATTCTTAGAGTGCAGGACAGCTACATTTTCCTTGCCGCTAACTGCACCGTTCTAGGTTACTCTTTTTCCACCGAGTAACTTTTTTTTCCATTTTAAGACGTGACATATATAAAACACTGATTAGATAATTATTTTGTCTCTATGTTGGCCTAGGTCTGAACTAATGAAGTAAGCTAGAGTTTTTTCATATAGCGCCCAATCCTCTACATGCTCTAAGTGCTTTACCTGTGTTCCTCGACAGGCAATAATCAACAAATACCAAATAACCTTCTTAATTCCGAGAGCAGCAGGGCCTTGTGTTACAGCGCTTCACTCTAGCATGCGGACAAGGTCGTTCACTGCCCTGAGCCGGGTATATTAAACTTGCCTATCTAGTGGGGTTACTATTATGACGCGCAGGAAAAAGGCCATTGTTAAATCGTCCCTCTTTCTAAAAATGGTAGCACTTTTCATGATATTTTAGAGTTGGGTTTTAATAATCTTTTTATGGCGTCGTACATTTTTAGAATGAGGGTCCTTGCTTTAGAACCTTAGAGCCAGCCAATCATAAAAGTGTTGTCAACACAAGCTCTCCAACTAGCTAGACGGCATAAAAAGGTTATAAAAAATACTTAACAATAATTTAAGCCACCATAAAAAGGCGCTTGAGTATTTAAAAGTACCGACAGCTATCGCCTTGAACATTCTCGCAGCAGCAGTGGTATGCAAAATTATGCCAAACTGTCTAAACAAGGGCTAGACACAGTAAAGCTTTTCAGATTCAGAACATGAATATTAAATAGGTCTACCTGTATCTTATATCTCAGAAAACAGCAAAATGTGCCGCAAGTCTTCTTAGTGCAAGGTCGAAAAGACACCTAAGGATTTTTAACAATTCTTATTTATGATCGATTTTACCTAGAGGGTCTGCATTTCTGCGGAATGTGGTAGGCCTTAAATGATAAAACCTTAGCCATTTATAAAATATCCTGACAGGAAAAGACTAGCCATTCTACCTATTGAAAACATTCAACAATATTGGCACAGTACAGTGGTATCTGAGAGTGCACAAAAATGATTGAAGGTTAAAAAAAAACTTAAAAGTCAATACTGTCTAGCATCGCCGCCGCAACGTCTTTGAAGTCGGATCTAATTTATGAGACAACTGAATAAAACGAGTAGTATTTCTGTTGGAATGGGCAAATTAATGGGAAGGGCGCTCGGTTGAAAGGGAAGACATTTTGACATCTAAATTTGTTTTTAAAAATCATGTTCGTCGAATGTTGCACCAGTAAAATGTGGAGTTTGCAGTCACTGCTAAACCTACGTTGGGCACTTGTTTTTCCAAACGACAATTCTCGCCCTAATGAATGCGAATATTTTTTTTTATCTCCTGGACTCTGTAGGCCCTTGCAAGCTTATCTTCAGCTACGTTAGATAGATGGATGAAATGTGATAGAAGATTTATCGTGAAAAACGAAGTCATTGACCTAAAAATTTCTGTTGGCCTGCAATAAAAAAGGATAATACAAAATAGCTTGCTGTAGCGTTCAATACGGACAGGAGGGTGGCCCAGGAATCAAATAAAGAACGTAAAATACATTTTAACACGTTGTTAGAAACTAGTGTCCCAGAGAATAAAACTAATTTATTAGAAATGAAATTCATTTCAGAAAGCAGCTTTTTCTGTCCAATTTTAAAGGAAGGATTTTTTTTTAATCGTCGCCTTCCTTACGGTTCTGATCTAAATCTACATATTGGTGCAAATCATATATCGAAAGTGGTCTAAGAACGTTTTATTTTTAACTGCTTCATATTTTCCCTATCGCAATCTGCAAGAAGGAAAAAGGAAGAGATTAGGATTCCCAAATTGTGACGGAGATTTAGGTCAGATTCATTGTCCGCTTCTCTTCCATCCATGATTTGATTTGGTATCTTTTTCGAGACAGTAAAACCAATGTTCTCATAATTTTCTTTTTACAATAACCCCTTCATCCTAATTCCTATCACCAGCTATAAACATTTTCCAAAGTTTGGCTCTGCTCTGCATGTACTAAGGAACAGAGTCAGATACTTCAGGGCTTTATAAGACCAAGTTGAAAAGCGAACAGATCTAACACCACACTTGTACGCACATCTACCAAATATTTCGTGAAATTTTTAAGTTTCATTTCGTATTAGAATATTCGATCAAATAGCGGGACGTATTAACGGAGGAGTTTCATTGCCACGCCTTTGAATATTTGTACCAAAGCTTTCAAAATTGTAATGCCATGACACAGGGAACCACACACCGTTCCGATATGATTCACCGACAGTGCAATGCTTGCATGGGATTGTTCGGCTAAAGCACATTAATTTTGGTGGATCCTTGCGGAACTGATGGCTTTATGGTTCATTTCAAATTTCGAAAGCAGTGAATTGATCCAGGACGAGCAAGACTTCACGTCATATGAATTTATAGATTCTGGCAGGATTTGAAAAGCGCAACAAAAATCATGTCTTTTGGTTCAAGCACCAAGTTTGCTAATTAAAAACAAACAGCACAATATGAATGGAAGAGGGTCGCAGAAAAAAATATTAACACAGGCCTGGTCACTTTGCGACCTAATAATCAAAACATAAGCACGTGGGCTTTGCAAAACGTTATCAACTGGTACGCGTTTCTGGGTGACTCCTGACATTAGGTGTTTTTCTTGGATGTTTCTTCTTATAAATGCGAAATTTCTAAAGGGATGATGTAGATTTACTAATTTGACCTGAATTTTAAAAATGATCTTGACTAACTGCATAATGCGAAAAAATATGACATGGTATGGGCTTAGATAATTATGCAATACCTATGCAAAGAAATGTACCGTATCTAAGGGTGAGGGCCAATGTTTAGGCTAAAAGTAAAATATACCAGACCTGGTTTGGGTACATTTTGAAAAAAAAATTTTCCTAATTTATTCTTGCCAAAAAAGTTGGATAATGGGGAATATGGCTGGGTAAATGGTTCTGACCTAAATCTTCGTCATAACTTGGGAAACCCAATCTCATCCGCATTCCTTCTTGCAGATTGCGCATTTTTTTGTGTGGTTCGATAGAAAAAAATATTACGTGGCTTCGAAAAACGCTCCATACACAATTCCGCACAAATATGTAGATTTAGGTGAGGACCATTTTAAAGGCTATGTCTGTGGGGGGAAAAGTGCTTAAATAGACTGTAGGATAGAAGACAAAAAGAGAAAAAAGTTTGGGAAAGCAAGGTGAGGTCCTGCGCGTATCATTACTAAATGTGTATTACAAGAAGCATGGGATTTCGACACATGTTATTTTCAACCGCAGCCCTTCCTTTCTCATTCGTTTGCACGACACAAACGAAGCGTAAAACAGACAAATGCTGTAAATTTCATGTTTTCACCACTGCGTGAAATGTTTGTGCTACAACTTGAAAATTTTAACTGCTATGAATATCTTTTTGTCTTGGTGGCTGTGGTAGCTTTAAATTTCTTGAGCTTTTTTAAAAAAAATTGGGCAGTGTCTTAAATCTTACACAAGCGAAAGCTTAATATTCTGCACACAGCAGATTTGTTCTTTTCATGTTTTGGTGATATTACAGTAAGTGTTGCCTAATTAAATTGTTTTATTATCTTAGAAAAAGAGACGCATTTGGCGGTTAATTTTTTTGGTGACCAACTCTACACTTCTGTTTCAGGCCATGTTGTTTATTTTTAATTTGATCCGTGATTTCTCTGTCATTATTGGTTTACAAAAATTGCGTATGTTTTAGAAGGCTTAAAATTGTAAGGTAAGGGTTAGTTTATGGCTGGATTTTCTTAAAATAATTTAGAATACGGTTTTCAAAATAGACAAGAATGTAGAAAAGCTTGAAAGTTTGTCTCTGAACTCTGACATTTTTATTTTGAATGCCTGAGCTATGTTGTTATTTACTTATTACGTCGTACTTTGATTAATGACACAGTCAATATTCCGTGGTGCTATAAGTAATTTATCTTAAAAGGCGCATTAGCATCTTTTCCCTTCGGAATCAACTATTATATATCATAGTCTAAAAAGTATACTTTCACAAACCATTATGAATAGCTGTTATAGTCGTCAGCATTGAAGAAGACTGGGACAGGACATATCGCCTACTTGCACTGGCGCACCTTAGCAGCCTTTCGTTGCGGGTTTGAAACCTTTGTCGGATAATTAAATGGTAATTCATTTAATGGAAAAATGCCAATAGCCTCTGCTGGACGGATAGAGCGATTTTTATGTGGTATATACGTAATATACATTATATATTTATAGTGTTCTATTAATTTATTTGTTTGATATTATAATACGGTACCGGGTATATTTTAAAGTCTGTTATATGTTGAAGAAGCTGTAGAGAAAGGTCTGGACAGCACACGTACAGTTGCTCCATATACAAAAACATGGCCAGCCAAACTATCGCTAGGTTTTTGTGTTTTGTGACATCATTTTAGCCAGATCTGCGTTCATATAGTTTGTGGATAGTCTCGGCAATCACATTGCTAGTTTTGTACAAATAAATAACTTGAGATAACCTTGTTTCAATCAACCAAATATGCATGGCATGTTATTTCCTGAATGCTTTTAAAAAATGTGGATTAAATTTCAACTGCTAACGCTCCAACAATTAAACCTTGATTGATAAAAAAAGGATCGGGTTATTTTCTTTCTATTACCTTCTATAAACATGTTTGAGTTAATATATAATCGCGTTCCAGATGAGGCCACTGAGGGTCTTCACTTTCGGCAAATAAGCCTTTGTGTTTCAGTCTACTTGTGTCTCCAATATTTTGTATTTAATGCAGATTGTTTTACTTTTTGATCATTAGTTTTTCTTGCTCACCCTTATCAATTAAAGTGAGGACATTTAATTAATAAGATCCTTATTAAATCTTACGTAGATTTTGTTTTTTTGTTGTCTTTTGCTTTTTTAACCGAAAATATACTTGTAGGAACTTGTAGTTTCACTACATACATGTTTTGTTTTTAATATTTAGCTTTTGTAGTTAAGATAACATAAAATAGTCAATTTGACAAAACTGTCCAGCGACATGGTTGTATGCACGTATTTACATAAATTTTTTTTGTCTCCTCACACATCGCTTCCACGATAAACAGCCAAACAGTTGCGGCGCCAGGAAAACAGACCGTCAGTATGGCGTCACCAGTCATCAGTATGTCCAATGGTACAGGCACAGCAAAAGCGAGGGCGGCCAAAAGTCCGTACTCATCTCGTGAGTGGTTTCTCTTTTTTATTGGTAGCATTGTAACTCTGGCAGTGTTGGTAATACTGTCAAGGGAAGCAGGAACATGTAGCTAGCTAGGCGTTGTGCGCTCAATGTTTTCTCTGAAGATTTTCTGATATTTAATTCCCGATAAGTATCTTATTACTTTGGAAACTTGCAAAATTTATGGGGTGAAGGGAGGGCGGTGGACATGAATAGTCCCAGCTACCAAATATAACATTTGATATCAAAGGTACATTTTGAATCTTTGCAATAGGCCAGGTCCCTCAAGCTTCCCTAAAATGCTTAGACAGAGATAGAAATGAAGTACTCAATCGATAGGTTGCTTTTGAAAGATTGTCATGGTTTCATCATTTTCTGATTCTAGCACTAACAGGATGAATTTTATTTGTTTTAAGATATAGGTCAAGTTCCAATTATGTTTTTTCGATCTTTGTGAATATTAAAACGTTTCACATAGATGCTGACAATATTCGTTCGTTTTGTGCGATGGGTACTTGTGAGGGTATTTTAAGTTGGTGTTTTTTTTAAATAATCTTCTTGCCATTCCCTTTTATTTTCCTTTAACTAAATCTTGTGCTGTACCTCTCTGTCAACGAATGTTTTGTTGTTTGTTGCTGTTGTAGTTTTCAGTTGTTATCATCATAGCATGTACAGACGAACGTAGTGACGTCCCAAAATAATGCATAAGGCTATACGGTAACATTTCAACCAATATTTATCTTATTGATCAATAAATGTTTTTTTTTCTTTTCATTGCTATATTTTTTCAGCTCCTGCGGCCTACATCCCTGAGACAGATATCAGCATCCCAAATGATTCAAATATCTCTTCTTTCACTTGCGACGAACTGGCAAATTTCCTGAGATGTTTCAATGTAGAAAAGAAGATTATCTCCCACCTCTACCGAAAGAATGTAGACGGGAAACGTTTTTCAAGACTAAAAGATTCCGAGTTGGAGAGCCTTGGAATGAAAAACCCCGTTATCGTTTTCTTTCGAGATAGAAGCAGTGCTAAGCCTGCAAAGAAGAAGCATGTGTTTGTGTTGTAGAAATATTTCAGTGGAACTACATCGCTGAAGATAAACCAAAGATTCAAATATGGATATATCCGTGCTGTGTTCATCGCCTATGACATGGTCGGGATGTACCACAGACCTAAACCTATAAATAGCTAGACCGCTCGCAACCGATGTTTTACCATTGGCTGCAGTGGGCGCAGAGCAAACGAGAAGTTCCGCCATAACTTGTGTCAAGCCTGTGCTAGGTCTCGCTTCGCTTACCCAAGGTCGGCCTACCGATAGTAGTGTAAACTGTAAACTAAGCTTGAAAGGAAAGTCATAGAGCGGTAAAGGAAGAGGTGCGGACAGGAAAAACATTTAATATATACCAGCACATGGAATTAAAGGTAAAAGGAAAAGCAAATGGAGAGAGAGAGAGAGAGAGACAAAGAGAGAGACACACAGAGAGAGAGAGAGAGAGAGAGAGAGAGAGAGAATAGTTTATAAAAAGCAGATTAACAACCTATTACTTCTTGACACAAGAAAAGAACAATACTACCTAAGTTATAACATAAAAACGTTTCGGCTTTATTTGATTGCCTTTTTCAAAAACAATACATATTACAATGGAGATATAAAACATTTCCGGACTAAAACTAAAGACTACATTGTATATGAAGACATAATGGGATTATCCGTTACCACCCAATCTTCTTAAATGATAGTGCAAAGGGCTAAAGAACTACTAGTCTAGCTCTATCGCTAATAATAAAAAGGGGAGAACTCCTATATCATGCTATAATGAAGAAAGGAAAAAAGAGACTCCCAATCCTATGTCATCAATTCGTAGATGTCCAAAATAAGGACGCCATCCTAGATAAAAACCTTTAGCTCGTAATATATTCACAAATCTAGTGATACATAACATTAGAAAACATTATGTTCGATGCAGTTAAAGAAGGTTAGGATGGTGGGAACAAGGAGAAAGCAGTGACAAAAGTGTGTGTGTGGGGGGTGGTAAAAAGCTGTAAAGCAAAAATGGTTAAATTCGCCAACCAAACAGTAGATTGAATATCAAGTAAAAAAGGGTGCGGTAGTGGGTGGGGTTATAATTTTTTAACAAATCTGTATAAAAATTTATTGTTGAACGCTTCTTTTAATCTTGTTGATAATATTACCCGGCCTCATCCTTTTTTCTTTCTGTGTTTTATGTCACTGCTTTCTCCTTGTTCCCTTGTTAAAATCTATTATCTAGATCGTAAAGATTTACTTGCATCCTTTTTGGATCCTTATTTACTTTATAGATATA
>BMAT01011408.1:26883-41709 GCA_019649035.1 Elysia marginata
GAACATTGTGTACCAATGCAGATTTACAGGTACAATTTATTAAAAATTAATGACTCCACAGGTACAAATACATTAATTGAAATACAAACAAGATCAGGTAACATATTATTAGAACTTATGCTTTCCAAGCGCTCCCCTCACCAATCAACCCGTATATATTCATTTTCCTCTCTCTCGAAGCGCCAGACAAACTTTAAATAAATCCGTTAATCACACACGCTTTCACTCTCTCTCTCTCTCTCTCTCTCTCTCTCTCTCTCTCTCTCTCTCTAAGTGACAGACAAACCTGAGTTAAACCAGTCATATTTACATGTGAGTGTCACTTGAAAACACAGCAGGTGTGCACCATGATGACCAGTGTATCGTCTTGTGTTTTTTAAATAATAATAACAATAATAATAATAATAATAATAATAATGTAGTTTATTCATATCCGCCCTCTTTTATAATGCTTTGAATAGGAGTGGAAGAGCTCCGACGACGCCTACATTCTGCATCCGGTACCGACTTGACACAAGTTGGTATGGCTTCTTGCCGGCCCGCTTTTTCGCCCTCTGCGAGCGGTCTAGCTATTTATAGGTTGAGGTCTGTGGGATGTACTGATCTTGCCAGAAAAACCCTGTTAAATACAAAGTCCAGACCAAAGGAGAGAAGTCTACCGCTAACAATATTAGTACTGTTTGTGAATTTGGAACGTGCTGTGCTTTGTATCAGTTCCACGAAAGAGCAGAGGCGGAACCACATAAACTTTTAACGTTATAATGGCAGTCCTATGACGGTGGATAAAGTCGTTAAAGTTGGCCTGTTTCGGAAAAGAGAGAAGGCTTGAAAATGACCAGTTCCTGGAGCATACACTCTTGCTTCGCGTGGATCATTCAAATATAATGTACTTTAATAATGAGTATTCTTGATTACTACTTTTGCCATAAGTTTGTATCTGCTCATGAAAAAATCTGCTATTTTTATTGATTTATTTACAGGGTAAAAGCGCACTCTGAGACATCTTGATACCATGAGATGGTAAAGATTTCTTGAAGTTTCATACCTAGTTTGTGTGATAGCCGCAAACTTTGATCACGTAGAAGGCTCTGTTAATTTTTTTTTTTCATTTTACATGATTCTCAATAGTGTTGAGCAAATAAGAAGCTTCAAGTCAAAAAAGTTTTACGTTTTTATCTATAGGCCTTGAAGAAGTGATATTCCCTATTTTTTTTAATATGAAGCCCAACAGCATTGTGTTCAACTTGTTTTATTGCTTATAAAATGTCTTTTGTTACTCAGCATTATAATTTATGATTATGGGTTAGCATTCGTAATGCCATTCAGCTATATGCGTCAAAGGCTGGTGGACTAACTGAATCAGAAAAGTGTTGGTTTTTTATGATCACAAATTTCGTTTAGACTCCCTCTCACAAGTATATTTCAAAACAAACTACTGCATGTAAACCAGTGATTTTGTGTGCCAAAGAGTGGAGATAACTCTCTTTACATGATGACTCATTGATATTATTTTTGTAAAATTGTTTGTGCATAAACATAAGATGAATATATGGCAATAGATAGAGAAACAGAGATGTGATAGATGCAGGAGGTAGAAAGAGACAGAGAAATGGGGGTGTAAAAGGGGAGAAAAAATGTGAGAGAATGAGAAAGGCATTTTAAGAGAAAAAAGTAGACGGACAAAAAGAATCAGTACTTGAAGTAAATTTTAGTGAATAAAATTAATAGAATACCTTTTTCGTTGACGTATTGTTATCATTCCCACTGCCTACAAACCAAATTATCTCATTATTTCAGTTTTGTACACGCAGATGCTTCACCAAAATGGCGACACTCCGTGATATCTTAATTGGTTGAAATATACTCCTATATCATATTTCATTGTTTATTAATAGTTAATGACTTTGAAATCGATGCTCTTTTTGCCAATGATTTGAATTTAATTTAATTTTCATCAAACGCACCCTTTTACGAACTTTATCTCAGCAAATAGAAAGATATAAATACCCACGTAGTTAAACTGGTCACTTTCTTGTTATAAAAGAACATATAATTATATGTAGTAGCTTGATACTTGCTAACAAGTCTGTCTTGCATATTTCAATATTTATTATAAAATGTCAACATGATACAAATGTCTTTATATTTAACAAGAAAAAGTAAAATTCTATATGCCTGATAATTAAGTTGCTCTGCTGTTTATCTTTAATCTTTTGTGTTGTATACTTAAATGTGTGTGTGACCATAATGTCATTCAGAGGAGTTTGCGAAAGCAATTCTTGCAAAATAACTGATAAATAATGCAGAATACTTTACAAAAGATTCTTTTCAAATGCAATGTGGTTGTAACATGCTCCAGTATGTGCTAGTGGCACAACGGCCTTGCACATGGGGGATGTGAACAATGTCTGCAAAAATTCACTGGTTTTGGTGGGGGGTGGGGTTATTGTATAGAGGCAGATGGCACATCAAAGCCCTGTGGTCTAATTAAAAATCTACAAACCCAAAAGAAGGTTGAAAAGTTTTCACACCAAACATTGTATTCTTTGAAAATCTGCCTAATGTGATTTATGTCAACTGTAACTTCTATAATTTCTTCTTCCTTTCTTTTTTATATATAATTTTTTCTCTAAAAAAATAATATCTCTAGAATCAATATACAGGGATGGGCATTCTCAGGATAGAATTTTTTTTTCATTTTAAATAAGAAAAAATCTGATGTAGATATACACTATTAATTGTGGAACAAAACTTTTGCTTGTAAATTACTTATTGAAAAACAAATCTTACTGCTGCATTGACTTTACTTGTACTATTTATCTGAATTGCATCAGCAAACTTTAAAATAGCTAATAGCAAAAGCAATGTTACGTAATGCATGCTTTGACCTCAGGATTTTTTGTCACAGTAGTGCCCATTCCTGAATATAGCAAGTCTATTTCTGTTCCTCTTTTTTTACACAGAACTCAGACATTAAAGAAGCAATTGAAAGCTTTCTTTGATTCACTTAAAAGCGTTTATGTAAAAAACACACAACTGCATTGTATCCGTTGTTTTTATTCCAATTCATTTTTCTTATATATTAAAAAACAAACCTTCTTCTCAAGTACAAAAATGTCTGTGTAAGTATAAATAAGACACAATAAAAGTCAATATTTATTATCTGGATAAAACTGTATAAGTATATTAAATTAATTATAAAAAAAACTTAAAAGTAATAGAGTTGATACTTATAGTTACACATTCATAAAGATAACAAAAACTTTTTTAACAAAAAGTAAGACTTTTTTTTTTAAGTAAGACTTTTTTTACAAAAAAGTAAGATATTCTTCGTTGTAATTTTGTAAATGGAATTAGAGTTATTATATGATAACTTTTGCATTTCCTAGGTTTGAGATTGAAGATGCTTTACATATATGTAGTTTAGAATCAGAATATGAGAATTACTCTTACTAGAATAACTCAACTTGCTTTCCTTTTTAGATTTTTAGTAGAATAACTCAACTTGCTTTCCTTTTTAGATTTAACCCAAAGATCCTGTCAAATCAAGCTTGATTGACATAAAAGTCCAGAAATTGTGCATTTCACTTAAAAGCCTAGCTAAAACAATAGTAGTTTTAGCACTGTCTACTACTTGCTGATTTTCTAATGATTACTTAAGTTATCACAACTAAAATGCATGTGGCACTCAAGATCATATCAAGTGATGATGTGTTAAACTGTCTTACAACCTTAACCACTCTTAATAACCCCGATATTGCCGACATTAATTGTAAAAATTGCGATTTCCAAGTCTTTTGAAACTAGTTGCAAAGCTAAAACTCATTAACTTATGAGATCATTATTTTTACAAAATGTTTTTATAATTGGGAATGAGATTAGAGTACAATTTCCTTTTGGAAATCTTCCTCTTTGAAGCCAATTGCTTGCAAGCAAAAACGATAATTTTGAGTTCTACTTGCATTCCCAATTGAATCAAACATCCTGCCTCAAAAAGCTCTCTTGACTCTTACAGATGAGAATAATTTTTAAAAAACTGAATTGATAATATTGTTTTAAGCATGACTTGAGTTCATGTTCCATCTAATTCTTTTTTCTTATAACAATTAAATCTTCATCACATACATCTCATTTGAAAAGCATACAAACAAAAAAGATTCTTTTGTGAAGATGATAAATCATTACTGGCCTAGCTGACCTACGTTTCTTGACATTCCTTTATTTGCTAATTAAACCTTGATACAACATGGAACAAGTAGTAATCATTATAGTAAGATGGTTATTGTAGTAAATATGTATTATATGACATGAGACGCCTTATTCTTCACAAATAGCACCTACAAGTAATATCACTTTTCGGTAAAATGAAAGAGATAAAAAGTTACAAAGCTTCCAAAGTTATATATATATATATCTAGTTGAGGAAAATTACTGGCTTTATTGTCCAATCGCATATCTAATAGTTTTTCATCTTTACTTAAATTTTTAAAATTTTTACTTGTAACTTGTGCAAAGCTATTCAAAAAAGCAACAAAAAATATATAATTCCAAAACAAATTGGCTGACCATATGTTACAAAAAACAACAACATGTAAATGTGTCACAGTTTTTAAGTCTAGATTGTATTGACTCAATCTCTTTATCCTAAGGAATATTGAACACTTTCTTCATTCCCAAAAAAAGAACTTTCTTAGATTAAGTATTTCTAGAGGTGTAATGTACAGTGCTGCGAAAATTTCACCACTGCTAAGCTAATTTAGTTTAAAAACTTCTCTTGTTATTGAGATCTTTCAGCTGTGGCAAAAAGTCACATACTATGACTATTACAAACCATTTAAAAAAATCTCAAATATTTTATGTTGCTGTATTAGGCAAATTAAAACAAATGTTCAATATTTCTGGATTTTCCAAAATATTTAAGTTTACTGATAGGCCTTAAGAAAAAAGCTAAACTGTCACAAAAGAGCGGCTGCACATTAAAAATTTTAATCATAAACAAAATAATCTTCAAAGGCATGCATGTAAGAATTTAGCACAATTTTTCCTTGACTATTGATTTAGATTGAGTAAATATGTGATCTTGAGTGAAATGCAATTAACATCATCTGAAAATTGATGTTTTGCATGAACCTATGTTGCTTTGGTAAAAAAAAGAGGAGCCACATAAAAAAAAACATAAACCAGCTATGACACAAAACACAAAGAAGATATCATAGCTAGCTTCATTAAATGACTTAGCTTTACTAAGGCAACTTTAGAATACAAAAGACAAGTTAACGAGATATGTTACACAAATTATAGCCATAAAATCAAGGCATTAGAGTAGAAAATTATATTTATGTTACATGCTCTATTATTTCAATAAATTAAAGCGGCTGAAAAAGTCTTTTTATCCTATATTGTCCCACTTTTTTGACATAACAAACAAATATAATATCAGTCATGACTTTCGAGGTATTAATAACAATACTAAAAAAGTGTTACAAATATAAAAGTTAAGATTTTAAACCAAAAGAGCAAAACTTAAAGAGAGACAGACTTTATATGCATGCAAGGGTAACAAATCACAACCAACTGACTCAAATATAAGAAAGGAAAATAAATAACAAAAAACAACTGATGTTCAGTCAAAGAAACACAGCATTGATAATAACACAGTGGCTTTCAATAATATGTAAAAGGAATGTGCTTTAATATCATGATTTCTGTGGTTAATATCATACAAATAATATCATATAATTTATAAATTAATACAACAGTTGGATTTTTGTTAACCTTACTGGCATACATCATCAAATAGTGATTGTTAAAGAAAGTTCATAAGTCTGCATTAGGACAAAGACAGGAGAAATAACCTGCATGAAAAAGCACACCTAAAATTTTTGAAATAGAGAATTTTTTCAAAAGAATTTTGAAACTGCTTTATATCGCACTGAGTTGATGTCATCTGGCTTGAAACATTGTTATTTGTTGCTTCATTACTTGTAAACATTTTTTTTAAATTTCATGTGAAGATGCTTGGATAATTTTTCGTAATATATTAAAGCAAGACTTTAAATTCATGATGCATAGAAAAATAACTTGCAAGGGAATTTCATAGATGCAATTTACCAAAAACAATTATAGTTTTTTTTTGTTTAATCCAGCAGCTTGTAAATTCCATCAGAGATCAGTCTCTGCCACACTTTACCATGCGGCCATTCATAGTCCGCAAGTGATGTGTCTTTCATTTCAATGCTGAAGCCAGGTGCCTGAGAACAAAAATGGTAACAAATGTGATGCCAAAGATGATAGAAATGTCACTTATGAAAAAACCCTACAAGTTAAACTTCAATAAATCATGCAAAACTTTAACCCTCTGAGAATGGAGAAAAACTTTTATTAAAGACAAGCTTAAACCTCAAGAAATTTTCTGTTGAGCTCCCTTATCCAATCACCCTGTCCCTCTCCCACAGACTGATTGTCAGTGCACACTGACAAGCATCATGCATGAATGGGTTTCTTATTTCTATTGGTCAAAGAGACACTTGTCTGTGGCTTTTCATATGATACCTCTGCTCAATAACAAGATCGAAACCACAAATGACAAGAAAGAAAAATCTTTCACAGCAATGTAGTGATTAAAAGATTTTAAGCAGTGGAAATACACAAAAGATGTATAAACTTTAGAATAATTCAAACGTTCAACTAATAGTGGCTTCAGTACCCACCGCCTTGCCGCTGAGAAAACATAGCTTATACCATGTCACCACTACATTTGTTAAAAAGACGTTTCATGACAAAGGTCCTTGCTCCACTAAGCGACTTGCTATTTTACATGGGAAGAACCAAATTGCACCAAAGACAACCAATGAATCTAAAAGTACACCAGCACTTAGCCATACACAGCAAAAACAGAGAAAAAAAATGATAACATTTGAGGTATGCATCATATAAATTACAGACCTCAAGATCTGAATATATAGTGGAAGCGGCCACTCAGCATCCAAATGATTGAAATATTTCAAGGTATGAAAATAGCAGTGGAGATAAGAAGGCTTTAAGGGGAAATACCCAAAATATGTCTGGACTTTAACATGATTCAAACATTTGGCACCCACAGCCTTGCCACTGAGAGAAACATAGCTTAAACCATGTCGCAACTACACTTGTTAATAAGACATTTCATAGCAAAGGTCCTTGCTTAATCTCACCAAGCGACTTGCTAATTTACACAAGAAGAACCGAATTGCACCAAAAGCAACCAATGAATCTGGAAGTATACCAACACTTAGCCATGCACAACAAAAACAGAACAAACGATAACATTTATGGTATGCATCATATAAATTACAGATCTATAAAGATCTGAATAAATACCAAATAGTGGAAGCAGCCACTCCACAACCAAATGGTCGAAGGATGTTAAGGTATGAAAATAGCAGTGAAGAGAAATAGGCTTTGTCTGGAAATACCTGAAACATGTCTGCCTTTAGTCAGATTCAAATCTTTGACTTATAGTAGCTTTGGCACAATGCAGGTACTTTAGGTATCATTTGAGTTAAGAGAATAGAAATTCATCAAATTTGAATTTCAAAAACTGTACAAATATTCTTTATTCTATTATGATAGACAAAGTTTGTCCCCACCTCAGGTGGCATGTAACATCCATTCTTGATCTCACATGGATGGTGAAAGTGCTCATGCAAATGGTCAGTATACTCAATCATCCTAAAAAGAAAAGAATGAAATAATGAAATGATCAAACATGTATGGTAGAAGTCCAAATGCCACTGAGAAAACATAGCTTATACCATGTCGCCACTACACTTGTTAAAAAGACTTGTTAATTGTTACAAATTTCACACCAAAAATTGTTTATACTGTTTTTATCTTACTTGAATATGAGTAGGTTGATTAACCCTTTTGTGACGTAAGGTAGGTCAATGCCCATGATGGAGGCTATTTTGGTTAGCCATGACAGAGGAAAATATCAGAAAAATTAGAGAGCCTCACTAAAATCTCTTTAACTTGTACAGTTTTTATCATACAGACTTAGTTCTGGTGTGAAATTGAAGGGGAATAAATGTTCTATCAGTAACAGCAAGAAAAAAGTTATGTTCCATAATTCAGACTATGAAAACCTCTTCCTCCAAAAATAAAATTTTTTTCCTAAATTTCTCCTACCTATTTGATATAGGATGGGGCTCAATTACTCCTTTCAACATTCAGACCCTAAGACTTGATATTATTACTCCAGGATGTAAATCTCTTTTTCAGGGGTGAAGGCAATCTTGAATGACGTATATAGTTGCTCCAGCAAGGGTCTTATCTTGTAGAGGCGATCCCTTTCGTTTGCAGTGCGAGGTGGTTCATTGACGTTATTGTTGAAGTGAAAGAATTTTATTATTTGCTCAAACCTGTTTCTTTTCATGAGGGCTGAAAAGGCTTGGGTGTTGGTGAGGGGATCTGATGTCCAAAGAGACCGCATTTGAGATTTGTGGACCAGCCCGGGCAAAAGAATAATGCCTATGAATTTTTTCATCTCTGGAATGTCTACAGGTTCCCAGCCATGAAAAATAGACCTATTGTCAAGTTGCGGATGAGCTTCATTAAACTGATCAGCCATTCTATTCGTTTCTACCCCAAGAAGATTCCAAAATTCACGGGTAAAGAAAAGTGGGGCAAAATCTAATGGTGAAAAGCTGTTGTGGAGTACTTGTATGCCAGCGTCTGCTTCAAATTCCGGAATGCTGGGGACAAAGTCTAGTGGCTGAGGTGTCCATCCATCATCTGCAATGGGTGCAGCTACTTCCCTATGAGCTATATCATTTTTTTCAGCATCAAATAGAGCCCTTGGTGCAGATTCTGATGAAGCACCAATTATTTCAAAGTCTGCATCTACATCAATGTCAGAGCCGCTATCATTTTCCACAGGTCTAGATCTAGGCCAAGATTCCCTTTTTTCCTTTGCTAGACTCACTTTTAGATGCAAAAATGTTTTGCTGTGTTGATTTAGATCTAGGTGTATCTTTCTTCTTTTTCAAAGGTGGTTTTGATAGATCAAGAGTCGGAGATTCTAGGTTCCTTATGACAGGAATCCTTGTCTGGTTCACTTTGCTCACATTCAGAGCCAGAGTTTTCGTAAAATGGTTCATAATTTACTACACTACCATCATAATCTTGATTTAGAAGCATTCTAATCACATCATCCCTTTGAAAAATGGGTCACACAGTACATTGTTCTCGGCAAGTGGATGGCTCTATAACGCTTTCAGATTCAACAGAAAGTGAAACTGTTTTCGGGAAACAAAACGGCATCAAAATATGCTTACAAAATTGAAGGGTGACTGATTTCTAATATTATCGTTATCGCTAAATTCAAACATCGAATCAGCTTTTCTATGAAATTACGCTATCTTTCTTTATAAGCCCTCCATAAAATGATATACGCCATACGTCCTGTGGGTCATGGCTAACGCTTAAAAACCAGTGATTTTAGGATCTACGGCGTACAAGGGAAGAGCATCTTGACACAAAAAGTGGATGTACAGGTTAAAAGAACAAAAATTCATTTTAACAGGCATCTTAAATTTTGTTGATTTAAGGTATTTTTGAATTTTCGAAAACCCAATTTGAAACGTCATGAGACATCTGATTATTAAATCCATTGATTTATGGAGATAAATTTGAACATTTAGAGTATTTAACATTGCCGTTATGTAGCGATGTTCCAAATGCATAAGAAACCTGTCTAAATATTCTAAAAATATAAGAAGCTAGTTAGCAGGCAGACATAGGACTGCATTAAAAATGGCCATTTGTCCTCTAAAAATAGACTGCAGTTTTCCACAAAGCTATTAACAGGGAATCAAATGACATTGAGAAAAAAAACCTAGAACATGAGCCGTGTATTGCTTCTCACACAAAGCAAATGTCATAAACAGAAATTGCTCAATGGTTCATGTTTAGATAAAAACAGTAGTTTCACACAACAAAGAATTTTGAATGTCCAACACTGGAAAAGAATCATAAGAAGCTCGGGGGGAAAGGAATATTTCACATTCCTGTATTAGTTAATATATGTAGCCTGCATACCTGTTCTCTAGGGATCCTGAGACAGCAATGTAATCAAACATTGACATGTGCTGGATGTACTCACACAGCCCAACTCCTCCACCATGAGGACACACAGGCACTATGGATAACAAAGCAATATACTAAAAGTTAAGGGTTTTTCAGTATTATAAACTCTGCTCTTATTTAAGAAAGGGGGAAATTGTTGCATAAACACTGCAGTTGCTTGTGCTTAATATTTAGGTCAGATTTGTAGATTGGGCACTTAGTCCATTTTTTTCTCCTAAGATCCTCTCTTTTTTTAAAGTGTTGTAAATTGAGATTATACCATGACACATGCAAAAACCAGCACTCAATAGGCCTAAACAAATCATACATAGGGCCTTAGAGAAAAAGTTAAGAGGAAAAGAATGCAAACAAAGTTCAAAAACAATAGTGAGGGGAAAGGGGTGGGGGACAGACTTAAAAGGAAAGGATAGTAAAAATTATTTTTAGATTTAAGAAAAACAAAGGAAGAAAAAGAGAAAGCCTTACCTTTAAACTTGCGAGCCAATAAAATGACAGCTAAAACCTCATTGACCCCTCCCATCCTACAACAATCAATCTGGCAGTACTGCATGGCTCCACTCTTGAGAAACTGCTTAAACATGATGCGGTTCTGGCACTGCTCCCCTGTAGCAATTCCAATACCCAATGGATTTAGCGCCTGAAAATAGTTGAATAACTGCACTGTATCTGATATTCACACTAAGGGATATTGAACCTGGACTAAATGCCTTTTTTAAAATTAAAGTTAGAAAGAAACAATGAGTCTTGCACAACAAAATTTATATTTAAGGATGCTTTGTAGACTTTTTAGACTTATCATAAGAAATGTTCATTTTTTTTATAGATGTTAATTGAGGTATCTCCTCTGTTCCTTAAAACCCTTTTCAAAACACAACCATTGGCTTTCTGGCTCTAACATAACAGGGTATTACTCACTCACTCCATTTGCTGAACCTTTTTGAACCATCTGGCACTTAAGGCAGTTAAAAGGCTCTCCATCTATGTGCTTCCCTTGCTTTTCAAGGAGCCGTTTCTAAGTAAAGACCTCTTTTATTCATCCCTCTCTATCATCCTCCTCCAGGTCTCCTTTGGTCATCCTCTAATTCTTTGTCCCTGAGGGATTCATCGCATTGCTCACATTAGGGATTCTTATGGCCTTCTACAAACATGCCTCAGCCATCTCTATCTTCTCTCTGTTGTTGCAATGTTTAATGACTCTAGCCCTGTTCTTACTCTCCGCAAGGCAATAGAGACTTTGTTAATAACTTAAGGATCCTTTGATTTTGAGACATCAAAACGTTGCCCTCGACTCTGCCTCATAGTATTTTTCCTAAGTTTAACCCTCTCAGCCCTCTGCCCCTGCAGCTGACAACCCCTCCCACCTGAGCTCCTGAGCAAAACAACTGAATTTGTAAAAACTGAATGCCTTCACTTACTTTTTCAGGAATGTTTACACTTCCAATCAAAACACAGTAAAGCTAGATGCTGGCTCAGTAAAGATCTCTGCCTATCCGCCGTATAAATTTTCTTCAATCAGTCTAGGCCTATCTCTTCCACCACCTAGATCCTCAGGTCTAGATCTTGATCTAGGTTCATCTCTAGAACTAGATCTAGATCTAGAACTATCATTGGTCTCATCAATGTTTAGATCTAAATCACTTTCACTTTAGATTCATTACTGTAGATCTAGGCGTGTTCCTAATCGAATTCACGTTTCAGAATCAATAATTTGCTGCAAAGACATCTTTTCTTGAAAACAACTTTTGTTGTTGTTTCCCTGACAACGGCCCTGGTTTCTACAGCCCTAGCTTCATAGTGAAAAATTAGTCAAAATATCAAAAACCACAACGAAAACACAATTAAATTATGCGGGGAAGCCATTTGTAAACAACTGAGCTCATGTGAACAGGAAAAGTCCAGTGATTGGCAGATTATTTTTAGACTATGATACACGTTTTTTAATACACCTCTGAATCCCGGGATACCGGGAATCCGCTAGTGAGTAGTTTAACCTATTCCCGGTATACCGGGAATCCGGTTTGGTGGGGTTAAAGGTTACTTTGACGACAACAAGGATGTGGTCACTGCCTACGTCTAATCACTCAAACATCTTGAAGGGATCGCCCCTATTTGCTGTTGGTCATGATGTGGTCGGTTTGATTCTAGGTTTAGCCAGTAGCCGCAGTCCAGGTAAGTTTGTATACATTTTTATGCTGGAAGATGGATATTCCAATTACTAAGAAGTTTCCATACAAAATGAATCATTATTTGTGATATCACCTATTCCAAGCCTTCCATAGTCTTTTCTTTGTTAATGTTGATAATGCCTATCTTCGCATTAAAATCTGCCTGAGAGCACTGGCATGATATTCTGTCTAGTGTTCTTTGCAGTACAAAGTAAAATGGATCCTTGCCTTTAATTTCTGCCACATAAGTGGGCACATATCCATCAACGACTGAAGTCTTTGCAAATTTATAGCATAACCTAATGTAGAGCAGCCTTTGCTTTATAGGTTCCCATTGTATTATTGAGTTGGCGTGTTTCTTGCTTAGAATGAGTGCCACTCCTTCCTGGTGGTTGTAAGCTTGTCTTCCATACTAGATTATTCTTTCACCAGTGCCCAATCTTTGTTGACCTGTCTTAGTCCATCTTGTCTCGGCAATCCAACAGCTCTAAAGCCTAATAGCTCATTTCCTTGATTGTTTGAGCTAACTCGCCCATCTGATACAAAGTTCTTACATTCCAAAAACCAATTAGTGTGTCTTGTCTTGGCGTCAGGAGACCTGCTGTCAGGGTGGAGACTTTTCTCAGCTTTCATCCCCACCTGTCATGATTCCAGTTACCTGGTCTATTTTGTCCGCCTGCCTAGTTTATAGTTTCTTTCTTCAACTGTTTCTGTAGCGTTGGTTATTTTTACAGGGTATAGTTGCTAACCCCTGGCCCAAACCTCCTTCTTTCTCATCCTGGACTTGTGATCAGAATATGGTGGACTTTGCGGGCATATATCTTAACAATTTTAATCAGTATTCTGCAGAAATAGAGCAAGAGCAGCTATTGTGGATCCAAAGTTGTCAAAGTCGTGGCAGTAAGAGTTCTGTACATGACATCTAGAGTCCAGATTATCGTGTGCAGCCTCCTCTTCCCCAGTTGCTACAGTTCTATTTCCGCCACCAGCGGACCAAGGCAGAGATAGAGTGGAAACAGCCATGTGCAGCAATATTATGAGGATACATTCCTCAAGTCAAATAAAAAAAGCAACTCATCAATCATCAAAGGTGGAGCATGTTATCCATTTGCCAAAATATTTGCTGTGCAGTCAGCTTCTATATGGCAAAAAAATCAAGCCCTTCCACTGAAATATCACAAAGACTTGTGAAAGCAAAAGTCCAAACCAGCAAGTTCAAACAGAAGGACTAAAAGGATGTGCGAGTGAACCTCCACATCAGTAAAATAATTCGATGGGATGGTAAAAAAAATGTGCACCATTTCTACACATCACAGGGCAATGTCATTTGTCTACAGCAGTTCAATATTCCTAACTGCACTTCCACCTAAAACTGGTGAGTTATGGATTTGAAGGAAAAATACCAATAAAGTAAAAATCAAGTTACCTTAGCTATCTCCAGGTGTCCAAGCACATCATCTGGGGAGGTCGGTTCTTCAATCCATGTCAGCCTAAAAGGCACTAATTCCTTCATCCAGGCAATGGCTTGGGGAACCTCCCATTTTTGGTTAGCATCCACCATCTGAGATTTATGGACATATCAATAAAGCCTTTGCCTTCTTGTTATATAACATGAAAAGGTAAAAGCTGCTAGTAAATCTTTTATGAGTGAATTTAGTTAACATCTCAAGCAAGTTATGCATACGGGGTGGGAGTCTAACAGCTTCTAATCACCAAAATTTGTTAATGAACCACCTTTTTGTATATTATAAAAGTTTTACAGGAAATCAAAGAGCACACACGAATTTTAAAATAGTTGCAAAAGATAGAGGTTTTTTCAAAATAGAGAAAGCAATGCTTATACACAAAAATAAAAACATTGACAAAATTTTCAAAAAATGGCCAAATCATGAACTTGAAAATAGATGTTGAAATTGCAAAAGAAATAGAAAGCTTACCAAAAGATGATCCTGACCCATAGTATCACGCAAGACACCAGCCCTTCGCTTATCATCCTCCAAATCAGCTCCAACTTTCATTTTAAACCTGCATAGCCATGCAAAACGGAAGGTTATTAGTAGTTTGTTCTCAAAAACTTGACAAAATGTTGCGGTTTTAAGTGGTTTTAAGATGTGTTGATAGATTGAAGGTTAAGGTAAAGTAATTTGTAGGCAAAGGGGCAAGAAAAAGAAATGCAAAGCTTGCACATTCTAACTCTTGTCCTACTTTCTTCACCTCCTCACATATCCTCTTCCACCCATAATTCAACAAATACCACCCATTGCATAGTAAAATTGTTTTTGGAAGGTACAGGAAAAGACCTTTGTCCCTAAAAACAAATAAAGAAAGATACAGATTGTCATTTCTACCATCATCAATTTGTATTTTTAACATAGACAGTTTGTAAAAATCAATCTGGTAATACCATCTTCTTTGAGTCTATACCATCACCTCAATAGAACAATAGAATATTTACTAGAGCATATGCATAATTATATTCAATACAAGTGATTCGTCTTTGTGCATGATTTACTTAAAGGAAGAGAGAGAGAGAGAG
>BMAT01011408.1:43139-54900 GCA_019649035.1 Elysia marginata
GCACTTCCAATTCCTATGTCATTTGTCTTTCCCTTTATTTCTGTCAAACCACCCATATCTCTTTCATTCTCTTGACCTATTATTATTTTATTCTTCCACTTCACAACTCTTCTGACTCACTCTCTCTTTTTCTCTCGCCATCATACCTCTATCTCTTTCATTCAATATATTCCTTGTAATTTTTTTTTACACTATCTCTCTTTCTGCTGAGTGTTCTTTGCTTTCATTCTTTCTTTCTTATTCATTTCTTGTCAAGTAATTTTTCTCTCTTTTTCTCTCAATCTCTCTCTTATAATCCCTTTTCTCTCAATGCTCTTTCTTTATGAAATCCTCACACCTTTTCCAAATTACTTGACCAATTCTGTTGTAATGCTTAATTAAAATATTTTAAATAAATGTAAATTGAGTAAAACAGGTCTTAACAGCAAAAAGCATATTTTACAAAAGACTATGCATAAAAGATTATTGATATAACTATTGCTAATGATAGAGTTGTAAGGTAATAAAAAAAAATAACAATACGTGTTGTTTTGTAACTGCAGTTTAAAAAATATAAACTTCCTCACTAAATTTCTAGCCACAGATGTATTAAGATCATTTGTTATGTGGAAAACAATGCACTATTCTTAGTCTATCAGACAATGGTTCCATGCCATCTTTTGTTTTCAAGCCTCTCTCACTTAAGGGCTTTTGAGTTATTTCACATTCTGCATGGATGGTTTATCATCCACTTTGTAATGGGAACCTGTCTAAAGCTAGTAGGTCTGTCAAAAATGCATGTATTAAGCTAAGCAGAGTGAAAAATTTGCATGAGAATTGAGCATTTGTGTGTAGCAGTTCCAACAAATGACTTGTGTTGTGCTGGTGGTCAAGTTGACATTAAGCAATAATTTTTAATATAAACTGAAATTTCATGTTGTGTTTGTAAAATCATGAATACATTGAAATAATTAACAAATGACTAGCTGGCTCTGTAATTAAATACAATAATTGTTGCAATTTTGCCGGTTTTACACCCTTTAGTTAGAGACATGAGGGCCTTGACTGGTTCTTTTAACATTCAAAAAATCACTCCACATAAATTTAATATCTTTTCCCTGTAAATTTTTGTTTTCAAAAGAGCTGTGGTCTAAAGCTTTTTTGGTGGTCTCATTTACTTAGCAAATAATGTTATTCTACACCAAAAGACATAGCAACCTAACCACTGCTGTACCTACTCTCATAATCTTCTCCTCAGAATATCCCAGCCACGCACAGGAAGTTGTGTATGCTGGAAAACCAGTGTCTCTCATCTCTTGCTCTAAAAAAGCATAGGCAAGGAAAGCAATGGCAAACTACCTCAACTCAGTATAACCTTTGCCTGAAAAGTCACTCGTCTTGAGTATGGGAAACTTACTTTACTTTAGAGAAGACAGCAACACTGAGCTTGGGTAACAATTATTGATATTCTTGGCATTAAAATTTATTCACAATTACAATTAACGCATGAAATATGAAAAATAAGTAACCCTTTTAGAAGCTGTGACATACACAGAGATTACTGTAAGAAATGTCTTCCATATTCGTAAGCATAAACTTAACAGCTTGTTTTATTGTTTTAATACATGCATTCCATATTTTGACATATTGTAAACCTCAGTTTAGGTAAGGATATGCATGTGATTCTACAAAAAAATTCTTTATTCCCTCTTTTTGAAAAGTTCAAAGAAATGCAAAAAGACAGCTTTTCCAAAGATAATTTCTATGGAGGTGCAAAATGGAGCAATAGGTGTTTCTGTCTAATGCTTACGTGACAAAATGTTTGTCCTAACTTTTTGCTTTACATAAAAATTCTCTCCAACTCTTTCCCACCAAAATTATTACAATACTCATGATTTATACAACATTGATAACTAAAGTACACATCAATGACACACAGCAAAATGTAAGGAGAAAAGGTAGAGCTTTTACCTCTTTTCTCTTTGCCAACTTTCATGTTCTGAAGCATCTCTGAAAAACGAAGTGTTCACTGAATTAGTAGCTTAAGAGATTTAAAACAGATTATTTGAGCAAACACTTCTGATGTTCACATTAAATATGTAAACAGATTTTTCTATTGTCTTTGTAAAATAGTAAATCTTTAAAAATTCCAATTTAAAACTTAATTTGTGAATTGTTAATTTTGTTAAATGCTAAACTTCTTACCAATAGCTTCCTCTTTGGTAAGGCAGTCTTCTCTAAAACAAAAAAAAAATAACAAAGATGTAAATGAATTGGTATACTTAAATATGTTTATAACACACACAGTATATGCGAAAAAAAACTTTGATCTTGACTTATCAGATTTAATATACATTAACTCAAGATTCTAATACTTCTTTCCTAAAATGTTAGAGAACATGCTAGGTTTGGTTCAAGCAATAAAAATACTGTAACTTTGCAGGTATAAAAAGGCAATAAAATTTTATAACATAAAATTTTAAAATAGAGTCAAAAGATATTGTATCTGGTCTATTCAAAAAGTGAAGACAATGAAAAATTTCAAAGATCCCTCACATGTGCCTGAAATCAATGGTAGCCACCAACTGCTCTGGCTCCTGTGTTTGACACAAAAATAACAGTATTGAGCAAACAGGGATGAAAAGAGAATGATGAGAAAATTTTTATTTAACTGAAAGTAATGTTAAAAAATCTCTAGAAACTTTTTTTAGTCAAACAAAGGGGCCAGAAAGAACAAAATGGCCTGTTGCCATTTCATACCAACCACCACACCTAATCACTACACATGCAAAAAGGAAACATAAGTACATGCTTGGCAACGTTGCAATAAAGAAACATTTGGGAATTTTATCCTATCACACTGAAAAATGTCACTGTAAGATATCATTAAAGACAAAATATTCATAGTACAAAATACAATTACAAAGGTGAATTAAGTGAAAGAAAGAGTGATGGAATAGAAAGAAAGAGAAAGGCTTGAATATAGGAGAGCACATCTCTACAAGCAAACAAAAATGTTGATAAGAAAATAGGAAATAAAGCAACATAGAACACAGAGGAAACATGAGAAGAGTTTCATGTTTTGAGGAAGAAAAAGTAAGAAGGAAAGAATACAAAAATTCCTTAAAACATGAAACAATTCATTTTTGCAATAGTCCTTATCGACTTCTGATAACTTACCAAGTCCACAAGCAGTTTCCAAAGAGGCTGAAAAAAAATATAGATATTCTTAGTAATATGCCTACTCCACTGCAGACCATTTATATTGTAATACAGGCAAATTAATGCGGTTCTAAAGGTTTATGAAACTCCTTGCTTGTTTGAAACAGCTGCCTAATTATGTGGCTAATGAACAAAACTATCATAACACGATTTAAAAACTTACAAAGACAGACATCTGTTTTGTTCATATTAACATTAAAGGAATTTGCTAAAAAAAAACATTTTCACTCCAAATACCACTTACAAGGCACTAAAAACCTATGACAAGAAAGAATTTATAAAGATTCTTTTTAAATATTTGTAACATATTTTCCCTGATACATAAATTAGCTGCTCAAACTCAAAGATTTGAAAAGCACTGAATTTTAAATTTATCAAAGTACCTTTTTTTCCTTCTTTGCCCACAAGTCCCACAAAGCATTGACAATGCCTGCTACTGCCATATGCATCACACCTTTTTCTGGCCCAAGCTTTAAAAAATGAGCATTTAAAATAAGTTTATTTAAATGAAAGAATATCCTCGATTGAAAATATTCAAATTTAAAAGGATGAGATACTAAGCACATAGTGAAACAGCATGACAGATTATGTGGTCACAACAGTTTTAATAATGATGACCATTTAAAAATACATAACATTACAAAACACAAACTAGCACAGATAAAGGCTAAAGTAGAGTAATTTCCTCTTTAACTTCTCACCTTCTAATCTATATAATTATGCACTTTTACAGTGTAATTTATATAAATAAGAATCCTTTGAACTAGCATGGCGGTAAAAACATCCAAGATGATAGACTCATTTAAAGCTAACAGCAATGCCACTGTGTCTCACAAAAAACACGTTATGATAAGTGCAATATGCTAACTTAGATAAATGAATGCCAAACACTGACACACACCAAGAACTTTGCTTATAAGCTTTGCGTTGCCCAAAGTGAGATAGAAAGGAAAGTGCTTTAAAAAAAGGGAAAGACGTTATTCCAGAGAAAACAGAAAAGAAACAAAAGTGAAAGACATGGTCGAATTTGAAATGAGACAAAATTGAAAATGGGCAGGGTGTAAAGGAATAATGTTTAATGGACAAAGAGAGTAAGAGAATGGCAATCTAAAAAAAAGAGGTCACAAGGTAGGCAATCAATGAGATGAAGGACATTGTAAGGCAGAAAATAAAATCAAGACAGAGAGAGACCCAAAAGGCAGGGAGAATCGACAGTTGCAAGTGGAGAGCTACATCCTGTAGTGGATGGACAGAGCCTTATCATGAAACCTAAAATTAAGATTTATTCACATTTATTCAAATGAATAAGGTAAGAATGTTATTCATTCAAAGACAAAAACAAGTATTTTTTTACATTAATATTTTAAAATGATTACTGTATTTGCTCCAGGTATTTTTCTCATCCTTTTTCAAACGCTTTTAAAAAAAATTATATTCAAAAGGAACAGTTTGTTAGCTGCAAGACATCCTGGTTAAGTGGCAATTTTGTTTTGATTGGTTGTTTTTTTTTAATTTAACGTCTCTTTTCAACTACAAGGTTATATCAGAGACGGCACTTGGGACAATTGAAAGCGTGCTGCCACACTGTGAAGTAAGGAGCGCTTGCACACATCACACCCAGTCACATTATCTTGACACCGGGCCGACCAGACTTAGCACTAAATCCATAATGCCAGACACTAGGCGGGTCAGCTGCTAATACCAATTTTAAAGTCCTCGGTTTGACTTGGTCAGGGATCGAACCTGCACCTCCCAATCTCGGAGCAAGTATCTTACCGCTAGGCCACAGAGCCGCTAATTTTGTTTTGAAGGTTTACAGCAAAAACAAAAAAAATTAAAAGATTGTTACCCCCCCCCCTTTTTTTTCAGCCAATAAGCTCTCTTCCTTCCTCTTTACCTTTATACCCTGATGTTTATGTTCGTACCATTTTGAATATGACACATTTTCATTATACTGGTAATCATTATTATTTACCCACTGGTTAAAGCTTAAGAAATAACAAACAGGACTAACTTGCTATCTTGTGAAGCATTACTTGACAAAATGTAATTGATTACTCAAAGTGGGCCACCTGATCCTTATCAGCAAGTATAACTTTACAAAATTTACAAGTATCTAATCACTATACAAGTATCTAATCACTATTTCTCCTCACCCATCTTATCTGGTCTTCACTTGTAAGAGATCTCCAAAAGGAGCCAAAGTCTGCAAATATTTTGGATGTGTCTTGTCCAACAACCAAGTGGCTTAGCAGTTTTATAGCTTCACAAACTGTGGTTGAATGGGCACAGATTTTTTATCAGGAGTTACATAGATCTCTTTAAGAAACACAATACAAAAGCATTATGTGCCATTGTCTTGCCAATCTCTGATGAAATTCAAACTTTGCAAACTGCTTTGATACAACCAGTCATGATAACAGGTTTACTGTTGAAATAATTCTTAATTTAGATGAGAGCAAGTGAGCAAGTAAAAAAAAAAATTATATTTCAGTATCTTTTATCGTCTTTTTATACTTAACATGTTTAGGAATATAAACTTGATTCTATAGCTTAATCTACAAGTTCATTTCTTTGTTTTTTTGTTTTCCTTTATATGCTCTTTTTTCCTGTATAAATTTTAGGTAAGTATTTACTGTTTTACAAAATACTGACAAATGAAAAGAATTAACAGAAAACTATAACCATCATTAGCTTGCATAATTCAACAATTTACAATAGAATGCAGTTGCAGTACAAAATAAGAACAAAAAATACAAGCAAAATGGCGAGTGACATGAAAATGTAAAAAGAAAGAATGAAGAGCACATAGAGAAGAAAGTAAAAAGACACACAAAAAAGAGTGGAAAGAAACAAGAGAGGCTTGACGGATAGGATGGTTCAGCCTTTCATAAGGATTAGTACCCATACACTTGATTAGTATATTATACCTATATTATTGCCTCTGCCAAGAGTGAATGTCATGCCATAACCTTTGAGCCCAGATTCTGTCTCCAAAGTCAGGTATGGGCAAGAGTAATCTGGGTTTTTGTTCTGAAATACAAATTTGATGTCAAAGTAAACGAGAAGCAAAGATTGGCAAGATATTTTAACCTGAAATGTTTTATTATGTACCTATGTCATTGCCCTTGCCAGCTGTAAATGTGATTCCATTGCATATCTGACCCTTTGCTGTTGTTAAAATCACATAAGGACAGGAATAGTCGGGATTCTTGTTCTGAAATTGCGATGCAAAAAGTACAGAGTAACCCTATTAACAGGCATTTTATCAACATTTTCACAAACTGTCTAGGTTCAAGATTACAAACAAAAAACTTTATCTAATATGAACTTTCATTTACTTTTCTATGATATATCGATATGCTTATCAAAATGATCACAACTATACACATACAAAACATAATAAAAAAGCTAGGTAATAAACACTATCCGCTGTCTCACTACTTATGCATAGGTCTAGTATGTATGTTCTCCCATCTACCCACAATGCCAGGGTTGATTAGCAACACATCAAAACAAAAACTATGTAGTTAGAGAGGTTTCTTTGTTTGGTATTGTGCCTTTTTCCTATTTCAGTTTTGTGTTTTATTCATCAACAATTTTATACATCCACAGCAAAAATATGTCTTTCGAGCGCATGTCAATACAACTGGATTGCACTGTATGTTCTTTAAAAAAAAAAAAAAACATTCAAAATGCTTTTGGGCCTATGAGTTTTCAAGCAAAAGCTCAAAAATACGGTGCAATTGTTCTAGTTTATTGAAATTTAAAACCCTTAACTCTAAAGAGCATATCTTAAATTAACTTTAACAAAATTGTGTAATGTGATTCCATTTAAAATACTTTACTACTAAATTCAGAAAAGGAAAAACAAATTATTCATTTATGAAGTCTCAGTATAACTGTAGTCAATGCTTATATCAAATCCTTTTATCACTTTTAATTAAATAATCTTACTGCACAAAACAATATGGCCAGAAAGACAAGAGACAGAAAGAAAACAAAGGTGGAAGGTGTAGAGGAAAACAGAGAGAGAGAGAGAGAGAAAGTGATGAAAATTGGGACCGCATGTAGTTGTAAACATGACGCCTTCTTTTTAGTTTACATTTTTGTAAGTCTCATAGACTCTAAGCCTTAATTTTACCCACCATAGCATCCGATCCATCTTTATTTAGAGAGGTTGGAAATCGCAAGTCAAGCACAGTAAGAGATTTGATCTTGTCAGCCATAGTGTGTGTTCAAAAACAGCAATATCTGAAATTAAACACAACTTTCATTTCAAACCTCCTATCATCAATACACAATGTATCAGTCTCCAAAAATTGTAAAAAGTATAAAAAACCGAAAAAAATGTTCGAAAAATTTCTGCACAAGGGTGCCACCCTAGCTAAGCCTAAATTCTAAGGGATAGAATCTTCGATTTTAATTTTTAGAGATAACGGTCCTGTACTTAGAGATGAATTATTTTTAATTAGGCCTATAATAAACATTACTACAAACTGAAGGGTAATAAGGAGTAATTTCAAAAACTGTTGCCTTGACCGATTGGGCTGACCGCATGACAAATAAAATAAATTACTTAGGCCTACCTGAATGTGCTAAAAACGTTTTTGTTTGCAATGTTGAAAAGCCTATAGATCAATTCAATGTTTGTAATGTAAATATTTGGTAATGAGTTAAATTCTCATTTTTAACCAAAACAAAGGCTTTTCCTTACATCACTAATTTTGTTTGCGTTGTTTTTCATACAGCAGAGCTTGAATATTTTATTTGATAAAAACGGGTTTTAAAAAATGGAAGTCTTGTTTAATTGTTCTTATTCATCATTTTCTTAAGAACAATGAAAATTATAACTAACACATAATGTTAGAGAGACATTCCAAAATACGTTAGATTCTATATGTGCGTTTTCCCCTTTAAATAGCTGTACAAGGTATGCAATAATGTTGCCAGAGTTTAGAACAGGAAAACAGTTAAATGTTGTGATATCCAAAATATTTGAATAGGCCCTATCATAAATTTATTGTAATTTGCAAAGAACAACAAAAAGTAAAGAGAGGGCTAGGGAGAAGACAGAGAAATAGAGTGTCTTTAAGACTAAGAGTAAAGCAGGCACGTACAGTTGAGAAAGATAAATATGCAGGCCAACTTACTGTAATATTGACAGCTTTTTTGGTTCAATGGATCTAGAATTCTCTTTCAAAGCTTGCCTGTATCAACAGAGTAAGAAAAAACATTTATATTCGTACTCTGTTCCAGTATCTCACTTCAGAGCTGGATCTGCATGACTGGTTGACTGCATGTGATACAATCAGCTGTTGCCTGTGTGCTCTGAGAAGACTGTCGGAAATACGCCCCCTTTCGATCGGGAATCCTCGGGAGTAAACGAGGGCAGCAGGCCTGTCGGTAGCCCTTATATTCGTGCGGTTGACCCCGGTAGCCCTTAGTGCGGTTGTCCTACAACCTGAATGCGGTTCACCCTAGGCTAGGGTTCACCTAAAACGACTTTCAGTATTTTTCACTACGGTATAATAAATATCAATACTTATTTGCTTTTGAGATATATGCATTGCTCGTTTATTTTTGCTGTTGCTGCCTTATTATAGAAGTAAGCCTACCGGTACATTTTGAATACCCGGTAGTTGAATTCCTCAGACGTCTTTCATCCCTCTAATTTAAAACTTGTTTCGAACGGTCACCTAACATACATTCCGTCTTGAAGACAGTGTTTTGTCGAGGATAAGGTCATTAATTTATTCTGTAGGCCTAACTGGGATCGACTTACTGATTGGCAGATCCTACGCAATCAGATAGACGGGGTGGAACGGGTGGAAATTTTATTTCAGTAGGCCTACATAGCTAATAGTAGAATTTTTTTAGCCTTTTAGCCGCATCTCTCTCTCTCTCTCTCTCTCTCTCTCTCTCTATCTATCTATCTATATATATATATATATATATATATATATCTTTCCTTCTATCCATTTCACTCTGTCAATATTTTCTTGCTCTTTTAAAATGTTGTTTTTTTTTTTAATAAACTAAAGCGTTGCTCCTTCACAGGGCTAAAATTTAGCTTACACGCAGTTAAGACCTATGGATTATATAATATAACTAAGAGGATTTCATTATTATTACAAAGAGAAGGCGAGGAAAAGCAGCACAAGTTTTTCTATTACAGCAGAAAAAAGGACTGAAAGGCTGTGGTGAAGGCGGCAGTTCAGGCAGCAAACATTTCAAAACGCGACGGTAAATAATAAATTCTAATAGGGCCTATGATTCGTTAGTCAGCAACAGCTCCAGAAGGGTGAGTAAGGATAGTCGACAAAAATTAACATGGACCACTCTTCAAATTATGGTAATAAAATGAAGTACTGCTTGACTAGAGCTGTGGTCTCAGTCTGTTTTTATACCAGCATTGCAAGATTTCAATCGTTATATTTGATGAAAAAGGTACACTGTGACATTCAATTTTTGTTGAAAGAGAACCGTATTGGAAAGCGCATCAACAAATATGGACCTCTTTTGGATCATACAGCAAAATAAAGATTTTTTGCTTTAAAGTCCATGTGTATTTTTTTCAGTCTAGCAAGGCGTACATAATAACAACTCCTTCAGTAAGATAGAAAAAAGTAATGCGACCACTCAATATTGACCTTTTCTTTGAATTACATTTCTACACATATCGATGTCTCTAAATATGGATTGCTTTTTTAAATATAAAAATTGAAGGGTTTTTTTTTTTATTTAAAACCAGCGGCATAAAAGTTTCAGCAATGTAATATTTTACGAAGATATAAATGATGACATCAAAAGACGAAAGACGATTTAAATTTAGTTGACTTTGTAGCTGGGGGTGGGTGCCACTTGGTAAAGTTGGTTGTTTGTCTATTGCTGACACCTCACCCTTTCAGTCGGTAGAGCTTTCGGGTTCGTTGCCACTCTCTCTCCACGTCCCCTCTCTTACACTCAATAATTGTTCTTTTCATCGTTCTTCTGTCTCTCTTCTGATGAATCATTTCCGCTGTTGTTCATCACGAGATGAGGGGGAAGGCCCTAGTTCTAAACAAGACGGCACCAACCCTCGGGGTGACAGAGTGCTTTGACTGTCTAACTTTACTCTGTTTAAAACTTAATCTGTAACCCTGATATATTCTTTTAACGTTTCGGTTAACAAACTAAGACAAAATCCCTACAACAAATACAATCATACGATACGTTTCTCACATAACTAAGACAAAATCATTGCAGCAAATACAATCATTAGATACCCTTCTCACAAAACTAAGACAAAATCATTGCAACAAATACAATCATTAGATACCCTTCTCACAACTAAAAACAAGGATCAACATTTTCGAGTGGTTCATAAATTAATGTCGACGCTGGTAGTCCATATTTGTAGAACAGGGTGGCTCAAACTTTTAAAAAAATGGCGAGTTAGGTATTAAGGGACTGCTTGAAAGAGACTTAAGCAATTGTTTTAGAATAAAATAAATAAATTTGAAACATAATAGACGTAAACCTTCCATCCTTAAGATTAAATATCCTGCCTGCCGAAAAAGGTTGTAAAAAATCCTTTTGTGTTGTTTTGATGTTTATTTTCTATCAGTGCTAATATGAATACCCTACTATAGAACTTTGCCTCGTTCAAGCGGGGAAACAGGAGTTCAGTATTGTGTTTCTTAGATGAAACAAGATACAACTGTTTATATTCTAGTTCAACTAAAGTGATTAAAGTATCGGTACATAAAAGGTACCAAAACGGTTTATTTAAATTGTATTCTGCCTTAAGACTCATGACTGTCATTTTAATGACTTGACGCCTAAAGTTAATGACAGGGCCTGCTTAAGCGTTCAATCCATTAACTAGAATGTGAAATACCGACCGGTGTACATCTTAAAAGTAGGCCAAATTTTACTGCCTACCTTCCTTTTCAACTTTGAGAACCACGCAGCTTTTGGTTACTTTTTTCATGATAAAGAATCAACAAAACTATTGCACAGAACTGAATTTTCACACTTTTTTTCTAATGCCCTGAATAAAGTGTGAAAAGATAACACCTAATGGAGATAAGCTGGGTCATGAACATGGCTTTTAATTAACAGCCTAATTACAATCAATTGCCCTTATCGTAAACCTCTTTGCTTTATAAAATATCTTTTTAATAACCGGTACATTAGGTTACATTGGACAGCTGTGGGAAGAGATGACTGTACCCGCATTGTTGATAATACAGTTGCAGTCATTATAGCAACCGCTCCAGTTAAACTTTACCGGCCGGCACTGGACTTCAACTATAACTTTGCATCTAGTTAGAGCATCCGTTTTATGGTAAGTGTATTTTGAACACATTGTTTCTATTAAACACTTTCAAATCCAATACTTACGATATTACCCCTTACGTTATTTGATAAAAGAGCATTGCAATCTTTATAATTATGAGCTTAGGCGTGGAACGCTGGGTAAAATATTTTGAATACACCATCACCACCAAAACCAGCATTACTATCAACGCTACTACAGCCACCGCCATCATCATCATCGTCATAAATTTCATCA
>BMAT01011409.1:0-12563 GCA_019649035.1 Elysia marginata
CTCACCTTTTGGCACAAGGTCATATGCATATTCAAATGATGATTATAAATTACAAATTTATTAAAAATGAGGTTTCTATTAGAACATAACTATTTTAAAAAACTAACGCAGTTGGTTGCACACCAAGGACATAAATCACAGGGCGCTTTATAAAATAAAATACTTGATTAATCACAGAACATGAAATTAAGAAATCATTACCAATACACCACCAATTTAACAAAAAATTTGAGTGCGACAAAGAAACAAATGAGCCAAAACTCTTACCATTTTCTTGATGTTGAGAGGATGTATCCACCCAATTATTCTCATTTGCCAGGGTTAGAAGCTCAAATTGCTTGATCATCAGGCTAAGGGTAAAGTTGTATGGCACAAACGAGTAAATATCTGGCGCAGACTTACTAGACCAATCATCCACCAGATCTGAGAAGGGTAGTGCATATATTTGAAACTTAGTAATAATTCTTTTTTTAAAAAAGACTTGAGCCAATAATGTTACCTGATAAGAAAGCAAAAACAGTACCACAAAGATACATTGAATTCTTTATTTAGACAAATGCATACTTGATTGTTTGAATTTTTCGGGAAAAGATTCTGAGCTTTTCTACACTAGCAAAGAGTTTAGTCTGAAATCAATAAAAGCAAATAGTCCAAAGCCTTTCAACAAGTAATCCATTACAATATAGCAATACTTTCAAAGCAAAAAAAAAAAATGAATATTTCTTGAAACCATCTTTTTTAAAGCTTGATAGAACTGCATATCCAAACCAAATCCATTAAAGGTAGAACTAGAAAGGAAACTTGCAGATTGGGAATTATCTAGAAATAACAAAATTTTTTCAAATTTGCCAGGTTTTCCCACTTGCTGAGCTACTTGAGATTTTGGTTTTACCCTCAGTCATGTAAGTGCTTTGCAAAATGTGAATTGATGACATGTCTGAGACATCTATGTGAGATCATAAATAAAATGTGGACATTTTCATCAAATTGAATAGGGTCTGGATACAGCTCTTCCTTCAGTTGTTAAGGAGAATGACTAAGTTTGTCTTGCACTTTATGGCCACCAAGACATCTAGCATTTAGTGGTTCAGCAAACAACTAGACCCTTCCAATTCAGGGTTGCATCAGGCTGGCCATGTGTGATTTGAGTACAACTCTTGAGTCTGCCTAAAGGGTTGCGATAGGCATCAGCTGTCATAAATTTGTTTGTCAAAAAATCTGTCGCCATGCATAACAAACAATACAATGAGTACAACTTGCTTGCAAAAGACTTTACATAATGTGGGGGTAATGATTTCCATCTATTTTGGATGCCATACATTAAATCTTTATAAAAAAAATGTTTTCTCTGACTTTTTTTTTTAAATAATCAAACTTCTTTTCTAGATATAATTGTAAAAACTTCGATTTACTGTGCCTTTCTTCCTGATGAAAAGGGCAATTTATATAGTAAGAATTCTGTTTCTTTCCCCAAATCTCTAGTTTCCAGATCATCAGGGTTCTTGATTCCGGGGTCTCATTGTATTTTATTCTAAACGATCTATTAACTTCTTATTCAAACCGGATAAGTAGAAATATTTACAATCACTTTTTCTCAGGTATCTAATGAGCCTCTGTAATTATTTTGGATGCAGTGTCTTAGTTCTTCACTCACCTGAGAAAAATGTTTTGAGATCATAAATGAGATAGACAACAGCTTTGCAGGCAGTTAAGTCACACCGCCATTCTTGGCAGGCATTCCAGTCTCGGGGGTAGAAGGCAGTGACATCAAACTAGGGAGTTTTATGTAATCATATTTTATTGAGAAAAAAATAAACAAGAATTCAAAGTCAATGATCAATGTGATAAAATTAAATATAATTGAGTAAGATTCTCCCCTCATTTTCCTCCATCTATATTCAAGTATTAGTGTAATGTGGATAAAACAGCCTTGTGAAAATATCTATTTCTATCACTGGAACAATGATGTAATCAGTTTTTAATAATTTATCTTACCTATTTAAGGGCTTAGAGTCATCTGCAAAGCAAATAGTCTGTGAGTTTAATATTTACATAGCACTTCGGTGACTTCTATTTGTTAAGAGAGCAAATGTCACAAAATGTCTTGCAACCAGTCAAAATGAGCCCTAAGTCAAAATTGGAGGTAGTAACATATTGTAGTAACATATTGTAAAGCTTATTTCTATTTTCCAATACAACAAACAGAAAAGCTCTATCATGCTTCTGTAACTGTTTGTAGTTGGCAGGGTTAGAACTTGTGAAACTTCAGAAAATGGAGAGAATTATGTTCAACGTTTAGACATCTATAAAGGTGTAAAGTCCTTAGCAACCATACAAAATCAAATTAACCCTTAAAACGTGAATCAGGTGTGGAAAATATTCAGAAATGGTTTTGGCATCAATATCCAAAATTTAAAAAAAAACTTGACTTCTGAACACTGACGAAGCTTTGAAGACCCATATCTCAAAACCAGGCAGTCCGACTTACGACTCATTTGGATAAAATGCAAGACAACTATCTTACCTCAAAAGTCTCACACTCGACAAGAGAACGGAAGGGCATGCTTGTGGTTGCATCAACCAACATCAGTTGACCTTTCACCTTTGTTAAGTATCCACTTTCCTCCACTATATATGGAACAGTTACCTCTACATAACTACCTTTACCAGCATTCATGTGGAGAGCTTGGGTAACCTAAACAAAATTTTAAAAAAAAGATAGCACCTTGGTCTAACACAATTGAAGTATTTGTATCCTACTAAAGTGAAAAATAGAAAACAAATTAACATAAACCAAAATGTAGGAGAAAATTAAATAGCCTTCACTATTTGTTTTTTTAAAATAGCATTAACCCTTTCAATATCTTACTATAGTTCCAGGTTGAACTACATCTAGAAAAAAGCTATTGTTTCGACTTCTTTTTTCAGACCATATTTTTTAATCGAAAGTCCAAACCCAGCATTATTTTTCTTAATGTTAAATCAAAATATTTCAGATATTCAAATAATGTGTGAACATGTTTGTACTTTGTTTCGCCTCTTGGCGTACTGCCCTGGACCTCAGCTAAAGTTTTGCAGTGCATTCACACCATTTACATAAGTACCGTAAACATTAATTTGCTCAAAGATATTATTCAAACATACCATACTGATATAGATGTAAAAGTGGATGAGGAATCTATCTAGGATTAGGAATCGGACTGCAAATGAAATAAAACTGAATTGGTTTAATATAAAAGGTGCTCTGGTCTAAGATTGTGTTTATTATTGTGGCCTGGTGCTTACAGTTGTGTAAGTAAGTTTGTCACCTGGTGAAAACCTGTTTAAAACAAAAGCACAAGTTCAAATTTGATATGTAACAATTTTCTTTTATCGTCTCTGTATCCTTACAGAATTTTTTGTGAAGAGAATGTCAAATGTAGAAACAGCATTAATGGTCATTTTGATCTCCATGGTTTTGAATTGCCTTAGCTCCCCTGGCTCTGCCTCCTTTGTCGGTACAAGAGGCTGGTAATCCGCCGGGTAGAAAAACTTCCATATCACTTCCCTATAAAAGGAAGAAAAGAAAGGGTTTTATTTTGAGGAAATTAGATTATCGATTTTACAAATGGTATGCTCAGCTTTCAATTCAATAATGTCAAAGGTCTTCCAGAATTCTTCAACACCTATAAATGCCAAGAAAAAAAGAAAAAGAAAATAATGATATCCAAACACAAGCAAATGTATCAGAAAAAGACAAGTAAAGAAACGAAAATAACAAGCTGATAAGAAAAGAAATGTTGCTGAAGAAGATATCTAACCTTTGCCTCTCCACCCAGGGCCCATAATTAAAATCTGTGTTTTTCCCACACTTGATGTCAACTCCAACACAAGGATATGTGCGCTTCACAAGGACCTCCCCATCAGCCATTTGGATCTGCTCTGGCTCCAGAGGAACTATACCTGAAATATTCAATAAAATGACAATAATTGTTGGGAAGACAAACTTGTCAGCTGTGTGCAAAGCTGGAAAGGTCATACTTAAATTATTTTCATGGACAAACTATACAAACATAGCCGTAAGTCTTTAGATTAACAATACCACTAAAACACAATGAGTACCGATCTTGACCTCCATTATCATATCTTTTCATCACTGTTATTTAAAAAAAAAAAAAATCGAATCCATCAATGGGCCTTAATTTTTATTGAAAATATTTCCAAGTAGATTTTTAAGTTTGGCGTCCCTAAAAATATTCAGAATGTCAAACATATGTACATGGATTTTATGTCTAGGTTTTATTTGGACCAAATACAACAGGCAATTTTTTTGTTTATTTTAGACTAACAATTTAAAAACAACCAAGAGAAATACAGAGATATGCTTTTACAATAACCACGATACATGTGGTTTGCAGCGTTTTTAGCCGTATAATATGGTAACAAAAAAAGGAGGCTGCATAGGTACATAAAATAGTGGTCTAGTTGGGGGACAGCATTTAGTGTAGGGAAGTACATTTGCTGCTCAATATTCATGACTGGAATCTTCAATCAAAAACCTGCATTACATTCAACATTTGCACATCATACTATTGAGCAATATTGACTGAACAATTTTAAAAAAAGACTTTACCTGGCTCATCCTGATAGTAGTAAAACTCAAGATCATTGGACAACATCACCACAAAACCTTCACCCATAAATCTTGGAGGCCTGCAACAAACAAACAAAAAAAAATAATAAATAAACTATGATAAGATAAGTTTTACAGTTAGTTAGCCAATGACATTAAATGGTGAGTGATTAATTAACACCTAAAGATCACATTACCTGTTGTGAAAATATACCGAATATTATTGAAACACTATTTTTATCATTCAAGTTTCCAATGTTAAAATTTTTTTTAAGGGGAGGAGAAAAACAGAAATAGAAAAGCCTAAAATGACCCAATGAAAAAAAAAGAAACCAAATTAAACTAAATGTGAGCTTTCACTTACTCATCCTGAACAGGGCCATTGTACTTTGGGCTAGGAACCAACATCAGCCGAGCATTTTCAATTTCACATTTTAAAACATGCATAAACCTGTCAAATACTGTTGAGGCAGGCTTTGTTGTGTACAATGCATTGGCCTTGTCAAATTTAAACAATGCACTGTAAGGCAGTAAATTGTTGCCAAATATCCACCTTCCCTGGTTTGAGGTAAAGTAACAAATAAAAGATGAGTAATTTACATATAATATAGACCTGAAAACTTAACAAAACCAGCTGCATTTCACTATTATCAATGAAAAATGGACTAAGAATGTTTTTATTAGTTGCAATATATCTGTCAGCACTTAACTAATTATATTGTTTCATGGCATTCAAATTCTTATGTGATGAAAGACAATGCAAATGCACTTTTAAATGAACAATATAATTAAAAAACTTGTAAGGACGCCCACAAAAATCATTTTGCACCGCTTAGCCATGGTATCCAAGTTAAGCTTTCTTAAGAGCCATGCCATTTTTCCATTACATATGCTTGGATTTTATAAGAACTAGCTTAAGATTGTTTTTAAAAAATAAACTTAACTCTTTATTACTTGATGAATAGATCTTAATTTACTTTTTTATAAAAACATGGACTCGTTTTAAAAAGCATCAGTTCGTGGCTTTTTAAAGACAAAAAGAAATTAAAACATCAAAACTAGCAAAGAAAGCTACAACAACATTTTTTTACAAACTTAAATAAATGAAACAAAACTATTTAAAAAGAAAACAAAACTTACAGATGAGATTTCAAACTTTATAACAGGAATCAAATCGCGCCAATGTAAACCTTGAAATCTAAAGACAAACAAATAGAGATTTTTTTTAAATTTACAAATATGGAGGGAAACGTCTAAAAATTGTAAAACAAACCAAAGCTGAAAAAGACAGGGGATTCTTTTCAGTTTTAATTTAAAAAGAGGGAACGAGTATAGTTTAAAAAATTTCAAGGGTTACCATTAAATTCACATAGAGAAAGAAAGTGAAAGATTTTCAAACCACAACAAAAACCAAACAAAATAAAACAAATCAACAAGAGATGTGGGTGAAGGGCAGAGGGACAAAAAACTAGTCTGACTCTGAGCCCCACACATCGTGTAGTTCAGCACAAAACTGTTCTTGATCTTCAATGCTTTAGACTTAAAGCTATAGTTTAATAAGAATAGTTATGATGATGATGATGATGATGATGATGATGAGGATGAAGAGGATCATAATAACAGGAATAATAATAACAAGAATAATAATAGTAATAATCATTTAAACAAAAATAATGATAATCATGACAATATATACATCAACATTGATTTTAATACCACAAACAATAATAATAATAATGGTAACAATTATGACAATGATGAACAAATGCAAATAGCAACTGTAAGGTAGAATTATCAAACCTGCTGGTCTGTTTGGCTGTGGTTGTTTCTGAAGCTGGCTCTTCTAGTTCTTCTTCTGCATTACCTCTGAATAGTTTGTCCAGTTTCCTATACACTGTAGACTTGTTATATACATGAAACTCAAAACCATCCAAGAATACTGACATTCTTGTTTCCATATGGGACATATCTGTCAAAAGTAAGACAAAAAAAAAGTATTTATAGAACTATTCATTTCAATTTTCATAAAGTCAACTTCATCCTTTTTTCACTTGATAAGAACTGCAAAATAATGAAGGGAGTCTTGTCATAAACTTTATAAAGTGGACCTCATCCAACAACGATGAACTCAAGAAACCTTTACATTCAATGAACTTAAATAAAGTGCTGCTTTTTTTTTCTTCTTCAACTCAACAAGCTCATCTCAAAAGAACGTCATTTTCCACAAAATGAGAGTGAAACTGAAACTAACTATGAGTGAGATATGACCCTTTTTCTTATGTCAGCGATACAGTTATGAGTGTGTTTGTGTGTGAGGGAGAGAGGGAGAGAAATTACAATGAAGGGAAAAATGTTGGCACAGCAAAAGTTTGCAAGCACTACAGGAGTTGATTATATTCTTCCTAATTTTCAAAGTAGTATATCAGATATCAAACTTTCTCATATTGCTTGTTTTTGCTTTAAACAAACTTCAACTTTAACTGACATTATAAATTTATCCATGAGTTCATTGGATCCGAAATACACTGTATAATTAAATAATTTTTCCATTGTTTCAGTAAACATAAAGAGTTTTTTTTTTATAAATCCCAATCCCCTCAAAGTAAAATGTTCTAAGCATTTTACATGGGTAAACTGGATTGCAGAAACATTTTTAGTGAAAATGTAACTCTTTTCCTTAGGTATGATTCATCCGCCAGTCCTGGCGTAATGTTAACAAAGTTGACAAGATCAGAGTTCTTATGCAGGGGTAGGATCTCTCCAAATGTAAGAGTTGGGTCATTCTAAATTTCTAATATTCTTTGCAAGTCAAGATTCAGTGGCAAATTCCATGAGGACTTGTGGTACTATACGTGTTAACCTCTTTGAGGGCCATAGTGTAATTTGGCCAAAGTTTTGTGTGATAATAGTTTTAACAGTTCATTGCAAGGATTTATAGCTGGCCCCGAGATTCTCGCAACTTACTCATTACTTTATAGGCTCATGCCCACCTATCTAGTTGATTTCCAGTTTATTTTACGTTAAACATCGTTAGAGAAAGTATCATATGTGCCGTGTAGAATAGCCAGCAGAATTTTAACCTCCTGGATCGCCCAGCTACTGAGTCATTTTGCTGTTCAACTGTGAGGCCGGTTTTGTTACGTTTTATGCTGTCCAGTGGTGTTTACTGTTCTGGTCAGGCGTCCTTCCTGAATTCCTGACATCCTCTTGACCCTACTTACATCCTGGGTGTCTGAGTCTTTTTGGCGTCCTGGCGTTACCTGCCTGGGGGTATTTGAGGCCACTTGACGCCCTGGTCTTCTCTGGCCACACGCAGTAACACCTGCAGTTATCCTCATTGTATTGACCGTCCTGTGGTCACTAGCCAGCCGTGAGGCCTCCACTCTACCAGTCCTTCACTGGTCAAGAAAGCCCTGCTTCCCAACGTTTTAAATGTCTGTCTAACTCGTCAGGCTTTGGGAGCGTCCAGCTTCCCACTATTGGATCTCATGATTGTCGGACTGTCATCACTGGGTACTCGCCTTTGTACTGGACAGCAGAAGCATCGCAGTTGGATTTGAAGCCTCGAAGTATTCTATCAAGCTTGAACTTTTTTGTATTCTGGCTAAACTGGGTGTAATTCTTAGGTTATTCTATTATTTGGGGTGATAAGCTTTTGGGTTTGTGTAACTTGGGTTAGCATATTTTCAATAGTAATTTGGAAATTCTTCTTGCTGTTGTTTGGTCTCTAAAGTGTAATCTTATTTGAACTCTACTCTGCCCCTCTGTCTTTCCTTTATACTATATTCGTCGTTTATGTGATTACCTAAATTCACCTCTAATTACCTTATATTGAGTATTTGATTTTGATATTATATAAACTTTTGTTCTAGAATGTCAACTCTCTAGCTGAGTTTGTCATTTATTTAGATTTGTTCATCTTGTTCACGGTTGTCTAACCCAAGTTGTTTTTAGCGTAAAATTGTCCTGACAAGGAGTTTAGATTTTCCAGTAACAAAAAAAAAACATATGTGCAGCCTGTATCTACAGACACCTCAATTCCAAACCATCAGAGTTTATGAAAATACTTAACGACCACTTGTTTTAGAAAACTTTTTCTAAATCAACTTTTTGTTTACTGGTGAATTTATCTTTCACTTTTAACACAAAACCCCAAGGTGTTTGGTTTAGATGGTATTCTGTGCAAACATGAACTTACACACCTTCAGTAAGATCCTTGTATACGTAGGGTCTCCACCAGCGGAAAATCAGCCAGCAATACTCTGCCCTCACAGAAAAGTCTTCAGTGATAAGACAAACATCGCGAAACATTACTTTGCCTGATAGCACGGAGAAGGAGAAGGAACCTGTGGGACAAGATGAAATAAAAGGTTTCAAATAACGAAGTTCATTCACAAATGTATGCTAGTTATTCTATATATTAACATTGTTGTTTGTTTCAAATGGGGTTTTATAATGAAGGATATATAGAAAAAAAAACAAATATTTAACTTAACCTTTGTACCTACATGTATAGGGAAATTCAATAAAAATCCATCTACTATCTTCTCAATAACCTCACATGTCTGTGTGAGAAGAGTACTCTATTTTTATTTCTTTTTTAAAGTAAGAGATAATTTCTATTTTTAACATATCAAGACTCTCTTTTGGGGTTTCAGTTATAAATTGAGTGCTTATTTATAATGAAAAATAAGTGCTTATAATTAAAGAAAACAGCTGTAAACCAAAAAAGCATGTATACACAAAATGACAAAAAAAGGGCGGAGAGAATGCAGTACATACCCCTTTCAACAGCAATAGGATCAGCAAAAACAGTTTTTGATGCCTAAATTACATTCTTTCCCCATAAATTAACCTGTATAAATTTCGATGTTCCTACATTTTAAGTTTAAATGGATTCCTTGTAATTACAAATTCAAATCTGTGTAAGGTTGGCTGTATTTAAATAAAAAGACCCTGTCTCCCCATGATTGGCAACCACTACTTAAGATTCTGAAGAAAAAAAACATTCCCTTGCCACAAAATTGGAAAATAAATACTAGAGTCTGACTACTAGAAAGAGAGAAGTAGATTTCAGACTTAGCGTTTTCATCTTCGTCGGATTATGATAAATAAAAAAAACCTTAGGAAGGCCCTGGCTAAAAACAACTTTTTCAAATATTATTCTCACAAGTATGATATTGAATTTTCCTGCCTCTATAACACTCTTACACTGCAGGATTTTAAAAAAACCTGAGGGTTGAAAAGCATTTTGAAGTCTCACCCATCTGAATATGACCATATTTCACAAATTTGTTGATGATGGCTGTGATAATAATACCAAGGACACGGCTGTGATAAAAAGTCAAATAGATTGTCCACGCCTGAGCCATTCCAATGGCAATCAGCATCCAGTATACAGTGGATTTTGGTAGCTCATTGCCGAGCCTTGAGAAAAAGAATAAAGGAAATAGTTTATTGAAAAACTGGCAACAAAACATAAATCAGTATTGGCTATATCAACTAAGTCTTCAATAACTAAATTGTTTAACTCAACCCCACCTATTGCGCCCGCTGTCGCCCGATTGGACTACACTATTGTGTACCTGTATCGCCTGTCATCGCCCAATCGCCATTGCTTTTGTAGTGTACTTTCAGTAGCTTAGTAACGCCGGAAATCTCGCCCAAAATCTCGCGTAAACCTCTTCTTCTTTTCGAGGAGATCTTAAGCGTTATTTAGGTTATTTTTATTTCACTTTTGATTGACAAACAAGCCACAGCAGGTCCGTTGAAGTTGACCGTTTTTCAGTACGATTTTACACACATTCCTAGACCTAGATTCTAGGTCTAGATCAACCTGCGTTGGAGATGGCCGATGTACTTTCTCTTTTTCTTTTGAAGCATTAATTAGGTTATTTTCATTTCACTTTTCGTCCACAAATGAGACGAAGTGGGTCCGTTGAAGTTGACCATTTTTCAGTACGATTTTAGACACATTTCTAGACCTATATTCTAGGTCTAGATCTGCCTGCGTCCGATATGGCCGATGTTAACTTGTCTTTTTCTTTTGAAGCATTATTTAGGTTATTTTCATTTCACTATTGGTCCAAAAATAAGCCAAAGTGGGTCCGTTGCAGTTGACATTTTTTCAGTATGATTTTGCACAGATTTCTATGTACCTAGATTCTAGATCTAGCTGCGTCAAATATGGACGATTTACCTCCCTTCTCTTAGGGACAGGGCTTGAACTGGGCTTGTTGGCCTAGGGGGGGATTGAGTTATAAGGTTTAGGTGCAACCATTTGTAACATAGTCTCTTTATTAAACAATATTATAAATGAAACCTTTTTTTCCCCTAGTCACATCTGTCACTTTTATTAATTTACCTTAGCTTAAATTTAAACCTTTGAATGCTAATAAAATTCAGCACAATGGTGGCAGCATAGAATGGATCTGTAGTGATATTCTTTTGGAACTAAAAAAAAAAATAAAACACCAACTGGCAATAGCTTTTCAACATAAAGAAAGAATATGATCCTGAATCTTTGGTATAAAATTGAATCATGATGAACACCTGCATTGAAGAAAATTGTATTTAATGTAAAAAATGTAAACTTAAACAGTTAATTGTACACGTAATTGTGATGTTTTTTTCTATGGATTTTTTTTATCTCTGCCAATCTTTCAAAAAACCTGACATTTTAATATATATATGCAATATTATTTAGTACATTTTTAAAAATAGTTTTCAGCCTATTCAAAAAGATAAATTTGCTCACTGGTCATAAAAGGAACTGTTTGATTTTGAAGGAATCATGATGAACACTTATCCTGTGGTCAAACAACTGTTATAAATTGTAGGTCAAGAGCTCTCAAATCCAAGTAAAACCTGCACGATCATATCCTTCTACATCTGAAAAAAAAAATGTGATAAAAGTTAAATGAAGAAACGTGATGCATTATCAGGGCTTGAATTAGGTGTTCTGAAGGGCAAGCAAAAATTGCCTCGGTGAGGCCTGAAAATCAGAGGGCATCGAGGCAATTTGCTTGGACACCAAGGCAAAAGTTATAGGTGATCATTTTGTTTGTTAAAATTAGTAACAATTTAGTAAATAACAACCTGATTTGTTCCTTGCTCTACTACAAAAGTATAGAGAGGGTCTTTTTTTATTTAAAAAATATTTAAAGAAGAGCAATCATAAATAGAAATTAGAAAAAGTAAATCCCAGTTAAATCACATTTAACAAAAGACTAAAAATAGTAACATTCTTTTTTAATATTTCCATCTCTGCCTGGTCCATTTTCTTAATGGCTGTTTATAATCTCAACTTATCTCATCAAGACATTTTTCTTCCTTGCCTCCGATTTCCTATGTGCTACTGAAATATCTTTCCTTATTTTTATTCATCCATATGACCTGATCTCCAAATATTGCTGCTTTGCTGACACAGTGACATTGACTGTTCTTGTGACTTTTCTTTGTATGTGGAACAGAAGACTCTTGACGAAAATGTTTTCAAAAAGAATGTGGTCCACCTTAGTCACTCCAGATTCAACAATGTGACAATTTTCACAATTTTATACTGCTAGTGGCAATTTTTGTCTTTTTCTTCTCTGTGTGGCTGCTGATGTTGATGCTGAGGTATCCATTGGTGATGATAATAATGATGTTGGTGATTATTATTATGACGATTTTGCCACTCATGTTGATGATGATGATGACGAGGGTGATGATAAAATATATATGAGCTGTTGATGATGTGACTCCTGTTCAATTTGATGGTGTCGATGCAGGAGAAGCATATGATTCTGGCAAGCGATGATTAAGATGAGCTGAATAGTTTATTATCTCAGTAACATATTATATTAGAGTGAGTGATATTGAAGCCTAAAAGCACGTAGGCCTACATTTATCATGAATTCAATATTACTCCCTCTGTGACGTCTGTCTCTCTCTCTCTATCTATCTATCT
>BMAT01011409.1:28772-39359 GCA_019649035.1 Elysia marginata
TTTTTTCGCCAGAGTATACTGACCCTGACTTTAAACTTTGGACTAGCACCTCCCCCATTGGCTGGCTCCCTGAAGCTTTAGTCTGTCTACTTTTCAGAGACATCCCCATTCCCAGCAGGCTTCCTGAAGCTACAGTTTTCACAATTTTCATAGGCACCTCCTTCCCCTGCGGGCTCTCTGACAATATAGCGTTTCTATATTTTGCCTCTTCCCTCGGAATCCCACTGAGTTTGGGTTTCAGTTGCTCGTTTGCTTCCTCCACAACCCCCTTCCCCTGCCTCATCTTGTCCGTAGAAATAGATGAAACACATGGTGAGAGATCCCATCCCCCTTCCCTTGAGACGGATCTCACCTGGCAAAGCAGTAATCCCTTCAGAGGCCCTACCTTGTCCACCTTCTTGAACCATAGGTGAATTTTACGCCCCTGAATACAATGCATACCTCCCCTACCCTGCTGACTATTCGGTCTAGAATCTTCCATATTATTCCTGCAAGAATATGAGGATCCTAAACTTTGGGCTAGTCCCCCCACCATTGGGTGGCTCCCTGGAGCTCCTGGCTCTCTACTTTTTAGAGGCATCTCCCTCCCCAGTGGGCTCTCTGAATTTATGGTGTTACTCCTTTTTGCCTCTTCCTCCTGAATACCACTGAGTTTGGGTTCTAGTTGCTCACCCTCTACGTTCTCCACAACCCCCGGCACGTTGTGGATTATAGAATGGACTGCTTCTTGAACCAAAAGTTGAACCCCACTCCCGGTTCTGCATGTATTTTCCCGTGAGTCAGCTACCTGCTTACCCCTCTCAACCTCCCTCATTCTTTTATTCAGATGACCCTCCATACCACTAAATTTGGTAGCCGTAACAGTGATGTTTTTTTGGACTGGCTGCAGGATATTTCTCCAATTATTGGGGCAGTACTGAGATATTTACACTAAATTGATACTCGCTATATATATATATAGATCTATGCTTAACTTTAGGAGTACTTATTCAACTTCATGTAGCCTAATAAAGCATTTAAGATCTTTTTCAAGTGGCATTCCAGTGAAGAGGCTGCGGAAAGCAAGTTTTAAGGATTTCCACACTGACACAGGCATGCCACCCTAGCTAAGCCCAAAACTCATGGTAACAAATTCATGAATTCTGATTTTGAGATAAAAGGTCCTGTACAATGAGATGCATTAATCTATTATCTTAAGTAATTATAACAATAATTACTGATGAAATGAAGGTTAGTCAAGAATGATTTTAATTTTTAAAATAAATAGTTATAATATAGCATCCTAATGCGGAAATCCTGACTTTAGTTTAACTAGTCACTCTGCACAGCGACCCATTACTAGTCTAAATTACCATGAGCCATGAATATGTCCTTTATTATTGAGTTGAAGCCACACACTGCGCCAAGGAAGTTCTTAAGGACTTAAAATCAATATAATTCCATTACACCATGAATAAAACGTTTTCCAAAAATAAATACTTATATGTAATATAATGAAACAATGCTTACTTTTGACAAAATTTGAGCAATTTTGAATTTTCACCTTTGTTTTAAACATCTGATTTGTTCTGTTTGTTTCCAAGACTATTATTCATCCCTCCCCCCTCCCTGTTTTTGAAGCATGAGAAACTAACTTGTAAAGGAGTTAAAAAAATAAATAGCATATATATACATGCATTGCAGTTACAATTTGAATTTTTGTGAGGACTTTGTAAGGCGTAGCCCAGTAAATTCATTCTTTCCTATTCTTAGTCTTAGTCCAATCACTTTTTACTACCTAGGCTGTGGCTGTTGCTAAGGTGGGGATTTTGCAGTGAAAGCCTTTTAATTGCTTTAGTTTAAATAGTTACTCTCATGAAGAATTGTAGCAGAAATTTAACAATAATTTACAATTACCTCTATGCATTTTATGGCTTCATGATAGATAAGTCTCTAAGATGAGTCATGTATGTAAGCCTAGTCAGTAGTATAAATTTTGCAACCTTTTTTGTTGATGTAATAAAAATTCAATAATATTATAATTACGTTACTCTTAAGTAAAGTTCCTTGTTTGGAGAGTACAGATCTCTCCCTATATCCTTTTGTTCTACAGTGAACTAACTTTATCTCCATGCACTCCCTGCTATAAGTATTAGTGATCCCATTGCACTTTTGAAAAGTCGCAAGTGAATGTGATTGTGAAAGTTGGTGACCATACAGTGCATACTTGCTGTGTGTGTTACTTTTTTACTGTACCACTTGTTTCTTCAATCATTTTTAAAAATTGAAAACTAACCATAATACAGGACCATTAAAAGTAAGGAGTGCCTGCTTGATAAGTTAGCACAGGTAGAACCTATCTTTCTCATGGTGATGGTTAAATGGAGAAAAGTCAATGAAATTGTCTCTCTAAGTTAGTGTTTTTGTTTTTTGTGTTTTTTGTGCTTTTTTTTTTTTTAGAAAAACCAATCATTTGTTTAAGCTCAAGATTGTGGTCTTTTAGAATTCCAAACCTTTGTCTGCTTAAATACCAGCAGACGTGATGAACTCTACCTAAATTTATAAGACTAGCATCCTGCAACAATCTGTTCACAGTAGCTTGTCCCCTTCAGAGCATTGCAGATAAGGGCCTTGATGTTCGTGATGCTAGCGATTATTTCAAGTCAAATTTTCTTGACTATCTGCCCAGCCACAGCAATTTGTCTCAAGTCTCTCTGAGATGTTGTCAACTCACCTTCGTCTTAATCTTCCTCTACCATATCTCTTTTTCTGGATTTTAAAATAAATATCTCTCAATGCAGGATGTCTTTTGAAATCTTCAAAGCTTGGAATTTTTACCTTTAAAAAATTAGATACAGTATAAAAAAAAATTCAAATAAACTGAGTTTCTTGATTTTTTATCAAGATTTTATTTAGGTGGATGTGAAAAGTTAGGTGTGAAGTTTGATGCCAACACTTCTTTCACCTTATCAAGAAAATTTTTTTTTAAAATTAAAAAGGTGTTATTTATAATAGAGATTCCCTTATCCTCTACTTTCAGCCAGCATAAATAAAAAGTTGAGAAGGAATTAAATCTCTTGTGCCTTTGTGCACTTGATCGGTTGTATAAATTTTGCATATGATGAACAATAGAGGAATTGCACCAGAAATCAAACCCAAAGGTGTTGTGGAGTCCATATCGCTTTCAAACAGAACTGCTCATCACAGCTCACCAAGTAACAGCTCAAAGGAGTCTTATGCAAGTGTTGGCTCGCCCTCAAAATCTCTCTGCTCTTCAGCTTCAACTTCCTCTGAAAACATGAATCCATATGAAACAAAGGTAAGCTCCCTATAAATCTTATTTGTATCACTCAACAGTGCAAGCTCTTGTGTACCTAGTTCTATTGCTTACAAAGAAAAAAATGAGATAATTTAGAAAATTCACGTTCTTTTAATTTTACATTCCTTTGATCAGTCGTAGGTTTTTTATGCTTATATACCGTTATTACAGCCCATTTTTGTTCTCAATAGCTGTTTTTTTTTTTTCTTCCTACTGATGTAAACATGTTTTAATTTTTTTTAAATTCAGTTTTTTTGGACAATCATTTGTTTATAAATATACTTGAAATCACAATACACCTATAGAATTCACTTTCACTACTTCAACACCTTTTAGAAAGGGAAACTCTTGCTGAAAGTCAACTCTGTTTTGCAGGCTCATTTTGTATTTCTTTACATTTTTGTAATGGTTGAAGTCAACTCTTGCTTTAAGTCAAGGTGTTGACTTTATCAGGATTCCACTGTAAGTGTAAATGTTTTTGTAATTGCTTATTTATTCATGTTGAACTTCAGTCCCTCCGGGAAGCTGTAAAATCTGCCCCTGCTTCTGCTGATGAATGTCCACTTCTTGAAGGCGAAAGCATCAAAGATCAGGGTAAAAATGTATATTTGACTTATTCCATTAAAAAAAAATGCTTTTGTAAAATAATAATAACAATAATAATATTAATAGTTCTTACAAAAAGCAGCTTTTTTTATTTGATTGTTGAGCAGCGAGGCTTGCTGGTTTGTGCATCAAACTCATGATGGGGTGGTTGCAGGTTTCATTCCCAGTCATGACTCATGTTGTAACTACCTTGGGAAAGCAATTGATCCACACTTTCCTCAGTCTACCCACCTGTAAAATGGGTACCTGTCTAAAGGCGATGCTTGAAAGTTGTGGAATATGAGTATTTGAGTGGTTAACAATAACAGGCAGCCGTATTGCAATGCTCTGAAATATGACTTTATTTTGCTCTGGTGTGTATAGGCCAGGTGGGGGAAATGTGTCAAGTCTTGAGAATGCCTTTGGTGGTGGAAGACTGTAATCGTTTTTTAAATTCCAACTTCTATTATTTAAAAAAAAAAAAAAATTCAGGGTGAAAAGTAGCAATTTAAGTACTTTTGCAGATTATGCACGTTTTTATTGCTATCTTTTAATGTTAGAAAATCATTAAAGGTATATTAATCTTTTGACTGAGCTGTAAAAATGCACTGCACATCCTTCAATGAATGGTATTTTCTGTACTGTAGACATGCAGTACATTTTGCTTCATGTCTTGTCACTTTTCAACCATTCTTCAATAAAGACAAGCTTTTAATCCATCAGAATGTTTTTTTTTCTTAAGCTAAGGTGGCATAAAGGCTAATTTTAACCCATGATGATCAATTTTCAGATTTAGGAGTGTGTTTAAAGCCTTTATTAACTTTTGTAAAATGCACACCTTGCCATTTTTATGCTGTTTGCGCTTTCAACTTTAAACTTTCAATATAGATCTACATGTGTTTAGATAATTTGAATAGCAATGAAGGGCTTATGGATTCAGATTTAGGACATTCTTTTTTAAGAAAATTGTTTATGCTGAAATAAAATCACGTGCAATGGCCTTTTCTCTATTAGTTTTATTTGCCAAAAAAAAAAAATAAAACAAAAACATCGTATCTTTTTTGTTTTTGTATGTCACAAGAACCTGATGTCACCTACATATGTCCATACACTGGTGCTGTGAGAGGTATGATGACGGTTACCAATTACAAGATATTCTTCAAGAGTGTGGATAAGGTGAATGTGAACAAAATATTTAGACTGTTAATACAATGAATATCTAATTTTTATGTAAATTGTAAATGACAATTACCATTCATCATTCTTTGTACTGTCAGCCCTTATGGTTTTATTGTTATGATGGTATGCCATTATGCTGTTGTAAGTGATTTGAAACTTATTTCTCTGCTTGTGTTTTAAAAAAAAAAACAAAACTAATTTGCTATAAAACAAACTGCTTTGCATAGTTACAGGACAACTGTGGATAATGCGCTCACTGTGTTGTCCTAAAGTACTTGTCCTTGAAACTAAATCCTTTTTTTAAAATTATTTTACAGGAACCTGCATTGGTTCTTGATGTGCCCCTTGGTGTTGTCAGTCAAGTAGAGAAAATTGGAGGAGCAACAAGCCGTGGGGTCAATGCATATGGAATTGAAATTATTTGCAAAGTGAGGGTTTTTTTTTTAAAGTTCTATGATCTCTATCCAGTGTCTCTTGATTTATAATTCTGTATCTTTGTATAATTGCATTTTAATTAACTCTATGTGTATGATGAATGTTAAATCAAGAGTATTATTGTCAATCATCTGACCATCTTTTTCAGTTCAAATCCTTCAAAACACACTCTTTGGTGAACCTAAGATTAATGCTGTAAACATTAACCATTTGCCACTGTTGATTTTAAAGTGGACCTGCCCTTTTAACATTTCTGGATTCATTTAAATATTTTCTAATTGTTCTTTTTCAATGACTAGTCAATGGAACAAAATTTGTCCTGTGTTTATTAAAGTTTTAAATCCTTTGTAAACTTTAAGTAATGTTTGAAATGCATTTAATATACAAATCTTAAAACACCATCGTTTATCATTAATATATTACTTACACTTACAGGACATGCGCAACCTGCGTTTTGCACACAAGCAAGAAAACCACTCACGCAGAAAAGTATTTGACAAGATCCAGCTCTATGCTTTTCCTCTGACAAATAAATTGGTAATTCATAATTATGTTTGCCATTTTTTAAAACTTTTTTTAAATAAAAAAATCATTTTAAATTCAAGAGGTTGTTTTATTTCTGTTTTATAAAAAAAGATTGCAAAGAATTTCCAATTGGAAAACTTATATGTATACCTAAGCAGTTTATTTGTCTCTCTTTTAAAAATTAATTGATTATTCTATTATTGATCTACAGTTACTAATTGAAAAGCTTTGATCATCCAAAATTTTTGATTTTTGTTTTTGTTTATCAACTTTCACATCAATTGGTAGTACTGTACCATGATGACCAACGCATTTTACAAATTTACAGCATTTGCCTGCTTGACTTTTCATGTCTTATCTAAAATTTATCTATTTATTTTTCATTTTTGAGTCATCATTGGTTTATCTTGTTAATCACAGATTTTTGCTCATCAAACATTCTAACAGATGGCGTTCTCAATTAAAAAAAACAACAATATATTTTCTTTTTCAGCCTTTTTTTGCCTTTGAATTTAAGGAAAGATATGGTAATGGGGAAGATTGGAAAGTTTATGACCCAATCAAAGAGTTAAGGAGAATGGTGAGTTTTATGTCATGATGAATTTGTCTGAGGGATTTCATGATTAAACAGATTACATCCATTTTTTAAATTTTGAAGAGCATTTTCTTTCAATACAAATTTGTATAAATTTTTCTTTCATCTTGTGGCCTGAGTTTATTTGGTGTGATGCAGGGTACTTTGAACAATGTATATATACATATGTTTAACTTAAATACAGATACAAATGCTCTTGATGTGTAATATATCTTTTTTTCCCTTTTTACTAGGGTGTTCCTAATGAGAGTTGGAGAATTTCAAGGGCTAATGAAAACTATCAGCTTTGTGATAGCTATCCATCCTTGGTAAGAATTCTATGCAAGCATGTTCTGTGCTAGGTAGAATTGGTAACAAAAGTTTTAATTTACTGTCTGTTGTTGTATCTCAAACTCTTTATGAATTTCTCAGTTTAAATTTGTGGTCTGGAGCCACCATAACTTGATAAGATTTGTAAGTTTAATTGTTCCTCTTTTGCTATTTCTATATATTGGTAGGTTTCTCTTTCTAACATGTTTTTTTGTCTCTCAATAGCAATAGCTTCTAGCTAGGCTCTGTCAAAATCTAATGATTATTTTTACCATGCAGTTTCTTGCCTTAGGATGACAAAATTCTTGAATCTGTGCTTATCAAGAAAGGCCATATCTAACTCAAAGATTATTGAAACTAGGAAAGCATATCATTCGTTTATTGCTTGTTATTTTTTATACATTTTATCATGATGATGTAATTAATATTTCCCATCTTAAAATCAGGTTGCTGTACCAAAAATTGCAACTGATCAAGATCTTTATAAAGTTGCTGAGTTCAGAAGTCGCCAGCGGCTACCAGTAAGTTCTTGCTTGTTTTAAATGACAGTTTTTGTTTTAATTTGTTGAAGCAACATAAAGAGCTTAATTAAGGGCCAATTTCCTGTACAAAAACATCTTTTTGTGTTTATGAATCGGAAAGAGTTGAACTAGTGTCTTTAAAGCTGATAGGCATGCAAATCCTCTGGAAATTGCAAATAAAGGTACCCAGAAGTCAAATTCATTTCTTGTATCTCATTCCTTTTTAAAGTGTTCAGTAGGTAAAAAAATCATAGAAAATTTTTTTTTCGATCTACCTGCAGTTGAAAGTATGTTTCTTTCGTAGAAATCTACTGATTGTCAAATATCTAATGTGTGGAAATATTTCTCGACTTCAAAATTTATATGGTTTCACAAACACTGGTATTTCAAAGTTTTGAACCTCTTGGATAAAACAATAATGAACACTTATATGTTATTTGTTTCAGGTTTTGTCCTGGATCCATCCTGAGAGTCAGGCAACCATAACCAGATCATCTCAGCCTCTGGTGGGAATGACTGGCAAAACCAGCAAAGATGATGAACGTTATGTTCAGCTTATCATGGACACAAATGCTCAATCACATAAACTTTTTATAATGGATGCTAGGCCATCTGTAAATGCTGTTGCTAACAAGGTAAATTTGTGAAGATTTGAATTGTTTGGTTGACACCAATTGGTGCGTCAGCATTCAGATTTGATGCAATAAAAAAAAAATTCTGACAATTTTTAAATATATTATACACCATCAGGTCGTCTAGATGAAGTATAGGCTCTTCTAATTTTTTTGCCGGCTTTAGCTTGAGGTCCTCTGATGAAAATTTTATTTAGCTGGGACCAAAATGCAATCCGGTATGAGTATCAAATTTTGAGACAGATGCGTGTCAGGTTGTGAGTATTCATCCTTTGTTTGCCAAGGAAACAACCATTGCTCCTGTGTGAACTGCTGTTTAATGTGAAGGCCCCTTTCTTAGTTCAGTTTGAGCCTACGGTACTATGGTTGTTGTGTATTCAATCTCAGCCGATGCTATATTAAGACCTGAAGGTAGGCAAAAAAAGTTCAGGGTTTTTTTTTGTGTCTTGAGAACATCCCTGTGACATGCCCACATCATGCTTCTTACTTTAAATTAAGTCATTTGAATATATGGCAGAAAGGGCGTGGCCAAAATTTTTAAAGAGTTTGAGCTTGTTAAGGCTTGTGTATATGCAACTAAAACAACTAAAAATTTGAGATTATATTATTTTGCAGAAATATGTATGCATTACTAGCTGTTTTGTTCCTGTAAAGGATAAAATTTCTAAACAATTTTAAAATTCATTTTTATCCTTTTTTTCATACTCCCTGCATGATTGGATACATTGTAAGATTTTTATCTGTAATTGCATCTTTTTTAAACTACTTTTTCTTGTTTTGTTCTTTTTATAAATTGAACAGTTCATGACTCACATCTTTTTCTGCTTAAGATTTAAGAAAATAATTTCGTTTAAAGAAAAAGCTATTTACGTCAAACATTTATAGGATATTGTTTGTATTTGAAGTGTAATAAGAACGTGTTTGAAATGCTTTTTCATTTACCCAGGCAAGAGGAGGTGGCTTTGAAAGTGATGGTGCCTACCAAATTGCAGAGTTGATATTTTTGGATATTCATAATATTCATGTCATGAGAGAAAGGTAATGAGAATCTTATCTTGTATAAATTTTAATGCTCAGAATGTTAAGTGATGCAAATGTTTTCAGTCTACTCTCCCTCATCATCCACTCTTTTTGTTTTTTTCAAATAAAAGCATCTGTCTTTTTTTTATATAAAAGTACTCTCTCAGTCCCAAGCTACCCTTGATTGTGAGTATAAATGCAGGGAAAGTAAAATATTAGTTGAAGATATCAGAGGCCAATACAACGAAATTTGTAATGTTAATTCAAATTTTGAAAGTACAGTGTCTAAGGTGCTACAGAAATCCTATCTGTTTGTCTTTCATTTTTATTTGATTCTGATAATTTAAATGAATTATTTAAAAAATTGTTATTAAAAAAAAAGAGATATTTTTCTGATCCACAATTACTACTGTATTTCAGTTTACGCAAGTTAAAAGATGTATGCTTCCCAACCATTGATGATGCACATTGGCTGTCCAATATTGAATCCACGAGTTGGCTGAACCATATTAAGGTATGTTCTTCAGCATTGTTTGTTAAGGAGTAATATAATTTGCCTTAATGGCTAAGGTTGGAGCTCCTCTATTTCAATCAATCCCTAACGTAAAAGGTATGTCTCAAAATATTTGTTATCAAATGAGACTTTTCCCATCTAGATATTTTTCCCCAATAAGATTAACTTCTTTTTTTATCTCAAGAAAGCTATTCTAAAAAAGGCATAAATTATTGTTGAAAGTACAAAGTCAAGATAGATGCAGACTTACTTACTTTGAGAACCTCTGGTCAATCGATATGTCTCTGTATGCACAAATGTTAAGCTTTTTTCTTACCCTCATTTCACTTGAACACAAAACTTTAAAACTATTATTGTTCTTTTCAAATTTTACATCTTCCATGCAGGGCATTTTTAAAGTTTGAGGCCTATATTTCTCATTTCACTACTATTTAAAATGTGATTTACTAAAAGCCTTTAGATGAGTGTATTCAGCATGAAAAACTTAGAAAATTGGAAATGTAAAAAAATCCTTACTATTATCTAGTTGTTGGTAAAGGTATCCATATAATTTTCATGAATGGTGTTAGTATTTTAGATATGCTTCTCCCATTATTAATGAAGCAATCTGTAAAAACTGGCCACTGTCCTCTTTCTGGCCCTTGTAATGTCCTGATCTTTATTTGTCAATAAAAAAATGAGGGGGGGGAGGGGAATCCTTACAAACCTAATGGAGACAAACATCATGCATCCATTTGAATAGATAATTCTAGCCGGGGCTGTGAGAATTGCAGATAAAGTAGAGAGCAACAAGACTTCTGTTCTGGTGCACTGCAGTGATGGCTGGGACAGAACAGCACAGGTGAGTTTGTTGAACTCCGCTTTATACAGTAACCTATTCAAAACAAGTATGGATGTCACATTTAGGCTCAAATCTTCAGCTGAGTACAGTGGAACTCCTCAATAAAGACTTGGAGAATCGTTAAATTACTAAT
>BMAT01011409.1:118600-143957 GCA_019649035.1 Elysia marginata
AAACACTAATACGTCTACGCCATTTTATCTTCTTAGGAAGTCGTATGTATGTATTGCATTGCGCACAAAACGGCGGCATTTATAAGGTGCTATGCTACTCCAGCACCAGAAAATGTCAGAAAGAGTTTACATGCGGGGACCAGGCACGTCTGTTCCTTTAGACATAACACAGTTTTGATTTTCTGTCAAGAATGGGATTCGACTCAATAAAGCCTGAAAAACAAACATGACATGAAAAATATAAACAACAATCACAGTTCCAAACTGCTGAGGTTAAAATGTCATATCGTCGATCAGCGCAGCTTTAGGAAACAAGTACCAGCTACAGTGCTGTAGAGATCAATTGTGATGCGGGTGGCGATTGATTGGGGATGCTCTGCTTATCCTAATGCTATTGTGGGTGTGGCTTGTTATTGTCACAGTGAGAACAAACTGAACGAAGAACAGATGAGATGTGAGGCTCCACAAACAATACATACGACTGTGCAGAAATTAAATGTTTGTTCAGAAAAGAGCAGAAAAAAGAAAAAGGGAGAGGAATACAGAAAGATAAATATCTGTTTTTCTTTACACATACGAAGGAAGAGAAAGAGAAAAGGGGAGAGAGGAAAGAGAGTGAGACAGACAGATAGACAGATTGAGTGACACTGAGTGCGAGAGAGAGAGAGGGAGAGACAGAGAGAGAGAAAGAGAGAGAGAGAGAGAGAGAGAGAGAGAGAGAGAAGGAGAGAGAGGGGGAGGAAATGAAGAACAGAAAAAGATTCATATGTTATTTCTTATTGAAGGTTTAAAAAAAGTGGTTGAAGCACCTTGCCAATGTCTAAAACGCTGGGTGTGGCTTGAGCTTTGTTTAATAATATATCAAAAAGAAAAAAAAGAAACAAAATCGGGAAAAATATGAAATTATCTATTTTAAAATTAGCTTAATTAAATTTTGTAGAGGTCAAATGGGAAAAGAAAATATTGGTGAACAAGACGAGTTAAATAAGGAAGACATAGATTTGCGCATATACAGAAAGAGAGGAAATAAAAAGGAAATAATTAATAAATGAAATTAATAAACAGATAAAAAACGGAGAGAGATGAAGAGAGAGAGAGAGAGAGAGAGAGAGAGAGAGAGAGAGAATAAAATAAGCACAATCTAGCCGCCATCAGCCATATAGAAGATTATCTTACTTCGATGAACTCAAAGCCACAAGCCCACAAGAATAGTGAGGCGTTCCAATCATTACGAGTAGTTTCTTCGAGGTTAAAATGTTCAAGACAAACGTTTGGCGTCCGTTTACTAACTGGAGGTCGTTAATTAATTCAGTTCATATTTCAAAAGGGAGGAAGTTGTAGTACTAACAATAGATAAAGAAACCCAGTATACCTTTGTAGTAGTAGGATGATTTCGTGACCTCGGGATTTTCTGTGCTGAAAAGAGAAAAATAAAGGAAGTTCATGAACACTAGTAAAGTTAATGAAGGTAAAGAGAGTCATGAAAGAGTTTAAAGCAGATGATAAATTAATTCTCAATACATTTCATTTTAAAGATGTAAAAGCATGGAGAAGCATTAAACTATAAGACACATGAACGCAGTGCGGTCTTGATTCAAAAAGTCTACGACAAAATATGTTAAAAAGAAACAAAAATTAATATTGCTAGACGAATATCGGAGAGAAAATGGGAGACTGTTTTTTTAAAAATCTCTTTCAGTTTAATACAACTATTACACATAATTATCAAAGTGAAGAAAATTAAAACAGACGGAGGAAAGGCAAACATAACATAAAAACGGTAGAAAAGTCCCAGACACATTTTGGGTTACTTCTTTTTAGTGTACCAAAAGATCACATAGGAGCAACATCAGGAAAAAGATTCATAGCTTTTTAACCCATCTTTATAGCCGTGAATCCCTAGAGCTAGAAGCTGCTCTCATTGAGAATGCTAGGAATGCTAGCTTATGAAATATTGATGCTCACCAATTGTCGTCAATCTTCTCGTAGGGTGCTGCCATGTTGTAACTGACGTGAGTATAATTTCAAGTAAAGCTCCGAGCTAATCTTCTCATTGCAGTAAAAGCTTCAGGGTTTCGGAATCTGAATATGACGGAGCATGAGGGCCACATGTTATTTAGACTAATAAGCAAGACTAATGATAGTAGAGGCTAGAGCATATAGATAATGGAAAACCAGAGCTGAGGGCTAGAAGACGTTATTGGATTTACGTTGTACCACTTTGTACATTATATTAAAGAAAAAGTCACTAGGGAGTCAACTGTCAGCACCACAATATTTTACATATGTGACAGCAAAGATAAAAATGGGTGCATGTAAACGTGCTATAGCAAGTACCATTTAAGAGGAAGAGATAGATGCAAAAAGAGATGCTGGAAGAGAGTGTGGGTGTGTGAGTGACAGAGAGGAAAGGAGAGGGAGAGAGATGGAGAGAGAGACAGAGAAACAGAGATACAGAAAGAGATGACAGAATAGAGTGGATGAGATGAAATGAGGTTGACCAGGAAGAATAGAGAAAGAGGGAGAAAAATAGAGGGGGTAAAGACAGGACAAGAGATAAAGAGAGGAATGTACGAAGATAAAAAAAATTTTACCAAACATTCAGATAAATCAAAAGAATGATTGGTAAATACATAAAAGAAAAATAAGATAACGGATCTTTTTAAAGGAAGAATAGGGAAAGAAAGAATCCGATAGATACATAAAGATAATTATTTGGAGACATAAGTTAATCAGTAGATACAAGATATACAAATAAAGAGAAAACTAGATATAGAAGAACAAACAAAGAAGAGAGAAAAGGGAAAAAGAGAGAAAAAGAAACAGGACGGAAAAGACACATTGGAATCATTATAACCATACATGAGAGAATATAATACAAACATCGGAAAAAACCCATAAAATGTTATTGTCATATAAATGCCATGGTAGTGAAAAGAGTTCCGTTAAAAAAAAATCTTGGAACACAGATCAATGCAACGGTATTTAGCTTGCTAGGCTGATAATGATTTTAACAACTGTAAGAAAAGTTAGCCCAGTGCTTTTTATAAAAATGTTGGGAAAGAATACCTGGCTAATGGATGAGTTAATTATTTAAAACATACAATATGTATATTTAGCATTAATCAGTAATGATTAGATAGTAGTGCATCAAAATAGGATAACAGTGTACATTGCTAAAAAACAATCGCCTCTGTTAGGAGCAGCTTTTCACAAACTTATGAGATTTCATTATCACAGTTTTGTCGCGAACACCTTAACTAGACCCCCCCCCCCCCTTGAGTAAATGATAACTTTAACCAGAGACCAGCATTGATTTTTTCAGCGACTTTTTACATCTTTTAATCATTACTGATTTCGCAATTATCGCATTTCAGCTTACGCACACAATTTAAACTAGAACATTTGGTGGATGATAGACACGGGTTAGTGCTTTTATAATCCTCACCAGGTAAATTGAGTCAACCATAAAGACCTAACGTGTTAAAAATCAATAATTTAAATCATAGAAAGGCTTTTCCGACTAGAGAACACTGATGACTACCAGAGGCTTTACAATACCAGACACTATTTTCCCATTATCCCTCACTTTAAAAGCCAAAATAAAGATTGCGGAAATATAATTCTGATCGTCCAATGCGGATTTCCATCTCCTACTGAAACAAACTAATCAACAAAAGCCTTTTTATCTTTTCATGACAGTGTTATTTTTCTATGAATATTTGAAAAATAAGTGCATCAAAGTAGCCTATAGAATATTAACGATTGTTTGATGCGTGCCTACCAAAAGTTACTTAAACTAGTGTAAAAGGAAATCACTACTAACTCCAGTCAAATGAAAACAAAAGAAAGAAAAGCAGGATCATGAATTGATAGCTACGTATTATAAGAAGCACAAAAAATACAATTATAGACAGAATGTTGAATAAACTAGCATAATTAACAACTATGGTCACAGGAATAATGAATATGTACATGGAATAATAAACAAATTGACCGATTAAGATAGATGGATAAATAATATTACAAAATATAATAGATAGACAGACATATATATACAAGGAAGAACAGTAACAGGAAAGGGAGAAGAGACAAAACAAAACAGAAAACCTACATTTAACGGAGAGAAAAGGTATGATTAACACACACGCACACAAATTAATGTCTAAATGAACTTATCAGAAACAAAACTTACCGTGTACTAACCTAAGTCAGCAAAGGCACAGAAAGACAACGACTTAAAAATATCTGTATTCTTATGTCATACCTTGTGACAAGACAGCCGTGGAAAATCCTGCACACCATGGCACAACCCCGCCGCTTTTGTAGCTTTCAGAAATCCATAAACCAGCTCCGCGAGCTTTGGTAGATATTAAAACAGCATCACACAGCTTTCCCATCCTTCTTGGTATAGATCTGTGAAGATTGAGGCAGCGGGCAAAACGCACCATAGCCAACACTGCTAAGGTTAAGCAAGGCGGCGCAGCCAGTTCAATAATAGTACTATCTATCAAGTAATTTACTCTTTTTCAGTCCTTTATTCTCCCCTCTCTTTTGTACAAAGCGAGCCGCTCTCCTCCCCTAGGTTTAAGGTTAAGTTGTTGCCTCTTTTGGTGTGAGTACAATTATTATTCTTTCTATTGTTTTTTTTTCGGCACTGTCGTGTCAGTTCTCCTGTCCTTAGGTGGGCGCGCGAACCTTACGATGACTTTGAGCTACTTCTAGGGCCCTCGCAGAGATGGTTCGGAAGGGAAATCAATAGGGATACACCGGGTCTGGACTAAATCTAGGTTGAGTCCCCACGCTTGTCGATTGTGAGCTTTAGCTTTGGATCGCGGCGATGAGGCTACCTCCCGTTTCATCCCTTCCTCTCTTCCTTGCCCCAGCCTCCCTTCCGAAATACCCTGCGCCAGTGGAGAATATTGCTGCTGGAGGAAGCAATGATTGGATGTCTGTTTGAGCGAGAACTCATAAACAAGTTAGGCTGTAGATTTGTGCCGTTATGTGATTAATTTTACAGACAAAAAGAGGATAATAAGGTAGAGATAGAAGGTAAATACCTACGCTGCGAGGCTAAAGATCCAAACGACCGCATATAATGAAATTTCTCAATCCTATGTTTCAGGTTGCATTTTACTACGGCCAGCCCGTTAGAGCAAAAAGAATCAAAATTACTACTGATTTGTCTGGATTATAAACTTGAATCAGATGAATGAAAAGAACTACCATACATACCAGTTCGCTTGATCTTTTCGACGGTTTGGCCTGCTTGTTAACTAGGCCAAGATAAGTCGCTTAGCTTAGGCGAACTTTGATAACGATATTCCAAATACACAGCGAATTTCGCTCTAGCGTATTTCGCCATAATAAAGCCTGGTAACCCCACCATGGATAGATGTCAGAACTCCAATATTTTACATTGAACAAAACATTCTTGGGCCCGCCTATAACACCAAAATACTTATTGAGTTTTAAATAGTCCCAACTAAACAACTGCTGAAACGAAGATATATCAATAAAACTCTCAAACTCCAGTTTGTTTTCGTTGATGCCTGCAATCCTGTTGAGTATGGTGGTCTTGGTTATCGCCCCTTTACCTCTGACCTTAGCTTTTTATAAAGGTTTAACTTGTCAAAATAACTCTATCCGAGTTTAGTATTCTATCTCATAGCAGAAGACTTTAATAATATCTAAATAGAGAAATATGATCTGTGGCTCAAACGTATAGAGTTTAGAGACTTGACGATGGCAATTCAGACAAATGTCCGACATCCGTTCGTTTTAAAGACGCGATGTCTGATTAGAGAGCACTACTGGCACATAGAAAGAAAAGAAAAAAAACAAACAAGAACAATGGGCAAAAGGAGAACGAAGTTCAGATAAAAAGAAAGTAAAACTAATATAAGAGGAAGTTTCAGATCAAACCTAAAAGAGCAAAGGGACTTAAAGATTTAAAAAATATGACAAACAGGAAGTTGATTTATGATTAAAGACGAAAAAAAAACAATCCAAAGAAACTTTGAAAATAGAAAAAAATTATTTATGAACTGTGAGTCGAGATCATCGTCAAGACTAGGTAACTCTTGACATACGAGATATAAAGCACATTGCAGAATACAATATTCTTGTGAATGAGGGACGAGAAAATCTTCTAAATTTCTCATCACTGTTGCTAGCAGTTTAAAATAATCTAATCAGTATCCTGAAACTAAAAACGTTGAAAAACTAATAAAAAAAAAAGAGCTAATATCCTGTCATATTGCTTAGAAAATTATGTTTTCGTAAGTCCGTACGTTGAGAATAAAACCATTCATAGGAAAGGTCTATCCCATTTAGCAGCGGAATAATAGATGTCAAAGAAAAAAAATACGCCAGCAGATTTTGAGCCTTTATTTAAATTGTTTAAATAATAATTCCGGAAAATTAGAAGAGGCTTTCGGAAGTTCAGAGCCATGAAAATGAAAAATAAACCAGGTTTAGTGACGTTACATTGCTATACATCGAAGTCATCTGCACAAACTGTGAGTATGCAACTGATTTGATACAGATCATGGTAAATTCACGACACAACTACTCTATTTCTGATGAGCTTCAAACAATATGTTCGTTTATTTTTTAAAAAAGAGTTAAAATCAGAGACGCTAAAAATTTCATATTTGGGATGCCCCTCAGTAACTATTTTTTACGATGTTGATTTTAGATTGAATGGTTCTAAATGTAAGTTCTCTGCAATGGCACTGTTTTTTTTTTCAAATAGAGTGCTTTTAAAAGGCAGATTTTATCCCTAGCAGTCTTTTTGTTCCTTCCCACGACTGGAGGAACACAAGAATTCTGATTTATAGCAAATCTCAATAGTCTAATAATCCATCGTGGCAGTTACCCGAGAGCTTAACTGACTGACCTTTTGTCACCTTTAAACTAGCGTGACAATGCATGCCACGAAAACTCTAATCACGATATCGCAATGTATAGATCGAACTGAAAACATCCTAGAGCGGCTGGAATATTGATGCTGCATTGATCCAACCTGTAGAATACAGTTACTATAGGAACTTATTTTAAAATACGTCACAAGAAGATTGCGGAGGGGTTGGAGGTGGATAGTAGCACAACTTTTGTAAAATAAGCCTCTTTTAACAATGGTTAAAGGGGAGGCGGGGTGGGGTTGGGGCGGATAGAACCATGTGAGTGATGAATTTGAAGGGATGATGTGGCAATCTGAAATTTGCTTTCTTTGTCAGTCAGTTTGAGTGGAAATTAAAGCCAGTATTCATGTAGTTTATTTAGCGTTCTTGCAAAATACACAGTCGAAAAAAATGACATTTTGAGATAATTATAGATTTTGCTAAGCTTGCATCGGAGAAAAATTTTATTGTTTTTTTTTCGCCAAATTTTTGTTTATGAGTTATATGACTATTATTTTTTGTTTTTCTTTTATGGAATTATCTAAAAAAATAGCGTAGCGCCGATCGGACTTAAAACTGATTAAAAAAAAAAACAACAAACTATGGGCTGACTTAAGATTTTTCTACACTTCTGTTGCAATGGTTTTGAGAAACAAATCTGCATTTTGCTGTCACGTCAGGTGTAACACCTGTCAAAGCAATATCATCAATTTGTAACAGGACCATGTTACACAATACTACAGACTCAATTTAGTTAAATCCAAATATTTTCGAAGTATGAAATATCTGTCTTTTAAAAAAAAATATTAAAATTTTTCATGTAGAGTAATTCAATATATGTTTGGATTTGTAAGGATAATGAATCTTTTTAGTCAAACGGATTTGAAGAGAAAAATAGAAAATTAATTCATGTTAAAGGGTAAACTTAGTGAGTTTCTGTGTTATAAAGGAGCTTTATACAGCGATAAGCCAATGAAGGCAATATTGTATTAGGGATGTAGTCCCACATTTTGTTACGTCTATCTTAGTTATAAATAAATATTAACCCTTGCACATGTCGGTCTATTCTGTTAAATTCTATAGGAAACTATTTAAACTCTAGATGGACATAAAGATCGTTTTACATCATATGTAAAATGTTTGAAAACGTATTGGTCATTTTATTGTCTGTGTTTTTAGATACAATGTTTAAAAAAAGATGCTTGTTGCATATAAGATGAAAAAGATTCCCACACTGGTCTACGCTTCATAAAGAATGTCACGTATAACTAACAAGAATAATTTAAAATACTGTGTTTGGTTGAAATAATGGCTGTGTGAATAATTTCTTGATCAATAATGTGTTCAAAAAGTTGCATAAGTATATCTGCATCTTGGTTTCCCACATTATATTATAATAGTTATTATTGAATTATAATTGCGTAGGCCACTACATATCCCTAGCAACAAGTCTTCTTTGCACGTCAGCAATGTCACTGGTGAGAAGTAATCTCCAGTTAAGAGATTCCTCCTTTATCCCTCCGATAGCCGATGCCTTGATTACAGACGTTTCGATCGTTTACAAGGAGCTGTGTTTATAGTTTACAAGGAGCTGTATTGATGAAGCACCTAGACACTTCTAACTGATCATGACTTACTAGATGTCACTGACTTAAAATGTGTCACAGTCATGGTCGTCTCAGCTCTTTCTGTGATGTACACTGTGACGATTTTCCGGTGTTGTCGGTTCCCACCTGAAAAGGATCTTTTTTCATCCATCTCTTCCCAATATTTTGTTTTCGTTTGTAACTAGACACAACAAGGAACGAACACAACTTTTAAAGTCATGAGTGGTCGTTTCTTTAATGTCGAAGATAGTCGAAACATGGGGCCAGTTGATAACTCAGTTGTTTTGATATGTACGTAAGTGCTCACCTTTACCTTTGTCAGACTTTGATGTTTTTTCCCTGTCACCAAACCTTGTTCTTATTTCGCCGTCTGAACATCTAGCATAGCGATAATACACCTTTTTGTATTTGCCAGCCGCAGGTGGGGTAGAGTTGGTTTAAAAAAATATATATATGTGTAAAAAGTGTCGTGTAGTTTATATAGTTGAGGATTTGGGTGCGTTAGAATCTAGCGACGTTGATATATAATCCAAGATTTGATGACCCCCCTTTTTTATGACCTAAAAGGCCTTTGCGCCCCTTCTGCTCTATTCGTATTCTGTGATGCTTCCCACTTCCTCCTCTGTTTGGACATGTGTTCGGACCGAGGTGGCAGCTTTGGGAGGGCCTGTCATGTTCAATGTCTTTCTGGCTTATGCCTTGGAATATTGTCCGTGGGTGAGATTTTCAACATGTATTTGCTACGAAACAGTCCTCTTAGAGAAGCTGCTTTTGGATGCAGTGTTCAGACATTCAGTTGATATTGTAGTTGTATTTAAATCAAGTTTTGCGCACGGTCTTTTTTGGGTTAGGGCGGTTTGTTTCCTTGAGAATCCCTGTGCCATAGAGTTTTTGTTGCAAAACATTGGCAATGAAAACCTCAGTAAAAGTATTTGACTAGTTTTTAAAAAAAATGTTTGGGCAGTCCAGGTGTTACAGTTGTGAATTTTAAGTCCATATAACAGAAACATTTGGCAGTTTTTAAAGTTGTCCCTGAAACAAGGATTGGTGCTCCCAAATGATTGTTGAAAACATGCTAGCGAAACTAATTGAAAATTATCTAACTGGTATCATTGCAACTTTCTATCACAAAACGTTATTAAACATAATTTTTTATATATAGGGCGCGCAATGCAATAAAACAACAAGAACAGCTTTTGTTCTGTTTGTCTCCCCTTGTCAAATAAGAAGGTTGTTTTTTCGGATGAAACAAATAAGTAAAAAAAAGAGGAGGAATGAAAAGTCAACGAGTTACTTACTTCATAATCTCCGTCTTAATTATCAACATCATAATCGCCGCCAGCACCGCTACTACTATCACTACTGCCATCACCATAATTCCTAATACCATCAATCCTCATACCATTATCGTCATCTCCAACAAAAAAACAAAAAAACAACAAAAAACACGGTCATCATTAATGCCACCATCAAATTTATCTAGACAACTCTCCCAATTGACAAAGTATTTCCAGCCTTTCCAAACGCCACAGACTGTAGACTGAAACATGTCAATATTGGTACCGCTGTAATCCCTACAATGACGACTGTAAATTGTTCTGTGCTAGTAATAAAAGATTGGTAGATTCGCCAACTAATTTTGTAAAGTTTATCGAGTCTTGTTTCGGCTAGTTAGATGTAAGATTTTTATTCATTAAATGTTGATAATTGACGCTTTGCATTCTCACAACTTGAGGAAAAGAATCCATTGGTTGTGGCAACAAAATTATTCATAAAAATAATTTTTCAACAAAGAAGAATTTTAGTCTTTGATTTTTTTTACCCTTGATTAATGTAACTAATGTTCCTTTTTCTTAATTTAAATAAACATTATCTTGTTCAACATAGATGCAACCGAAGCTACATATGACAAAAAAGGAATCATTAAAATTATGAAAACTGGAAAGGCCTATTAACATATAAAAGGTTGTGGAGATGTATCAGACAATATTAGATTACAATCCTTAGAGCAAATGTAGTTTGATTTTAAAATATCTCTGTCTCAAAAAGATATGAACGAATGATAAGAAAAGAGAGAGAGAAATAATCGATTCTTGATGCGGATGAGTCTAGACTCATTCAAAATATAAATAAACGAAATATTAATGTGTTGATTGCACAGGAAGAGATTGGATTGATTCATTGAAAACATGTACACCAAAAAGACAGGTTTTGATTCAATGTTGACATAACAGGTTTAGTGGGAGATAATTCCCTACTTTGTTGTAAAATATCAGTGAGACAATATACAGATCCAAAAAACAAGATAAATCTATTTAAAAAACTATGCTGTTCTATTACATCGAACAGCAATTCTCTTAGACTTGCGTGCGGGCCAATAATGAAAAACACACATATTATTGTTTTCATCAATTGAGTAGCTACTAATCTCTAGAAAATGTTATTTTTCATTAAACCTTCTATTAGCTGAAATATTCATAAAAGTCTTGCCTTTATTTGCAGACTTCTTTTGAAAGAAAAGGAAATTACAAAAGTCTTCCAATTACCTTGGAAATAGTGATAGAGCCCGTGACAATTTGGTATTTGAATTAAAAAAGACCTTAATTTTTTCATCAATTTCTTTGGAACCCGAAACCCTTACAAAATTTTACGTTTATGTAAGCCTTCCACCTGATATTTTGTTTATATTTCGCTTGTATTTATTTACAATTCTTTTATTAATGAAACGGTGAGTATGAAAGTCAACTCATTACCCTGTGTACAGTGAAAATTTGTTTTTATGGCAGCTTTAAAAAGGAAGAGAAAAAGTAAAAGAAACCTACGGTTCATCTTTGCTGTTTGATCCTCTCTATGATTATCTATTCTCCATCATATAGAATCTCACGAGGATTATTTGCCGAGGGATCATTATTTTTACCTACTCATGTTATCTTGATGTAAATACCTGAAGCATTTACTCCAACAGCGATAAGATACGATTTTGATGATCAATCTACACGCACAACATAGTGTGAGAAGAAATAATTTTGGACCCTTTAGCATCTTTTCGATCTTGACAGCCTAATGTAAAAACGAGAGCTGAAGATGGTTGATAGTTTCGTTTGCAACATGACTAAATCTGCACAACAATGCATGCAACCCCTATTTAAACGTAAAAGTCGTTGTTTACAGAAATATTAATTAAATCGAGAATAGCGTGTGAGATAAAGATTTTCTCTCTTGAAAATCATATCTTAGGCCTAAAACAAGTAAAAACCCTGTAACAAGTATACAGGGAGTAGGTACGTGTTGTATGTAGCCTGTTGCACTCAAAGGGCACACAGAAGATCCCTAACTCGGTACGTGTATTATGTAGCCCGTCCGACTCGAAGGGCACATAGAGAATCCCTAGCTCGGTACGTGTAGTATGTAGCCCGTCCCACTCAAAGGGCACACAGAGGATTCCTAGCACGGTACGTGTAGTATGTAGTCTGTCCCACTCAAAGGGCACACAGAGGATTCCTAGCTCGGTATGTATAGTATGTAGCCTGTCCCTCTCAAAGGGCACATAGAGGATCCCTAGCTCGGTGCGCCTAGCGCGCGCAACCCGTAGTAAAACGAAAAAGTCAAAATTAACAGGAATAGATTATTTATTCAATCGGCCAAATAGTGTAGAATAGCGCGTGAGATATAGTATTTCTCCATTGTATACCATGGCCTAGGCCTAGAACAAGCAAAAAACCGGTAACAAGTATACAGGGAGTAGGTGCGTGTACGCCTGTCCCACTCTAAGGCGCACATAGGATCCTTGACTTGGTACATGTAGTATATAGCCTGTCCCACTCAAAAGGATACACAGAGAATCCCTAGCTCGGTACGTGTAGTATGTAGCCTGTCCCACTCAAAAGGGTACACAAAGGATCCCTATCTCGGTACATGTAGTGCACGCAACCCGTAGTTAAACAATAAGTAAAAATTAACAGGATGAAACTTTTCAGTTAATCGACAAAGGTGTGTAGAATAAGGCGTGAGATAAAGAATTTCTCCATTGAATATCATAGCTTAGGCCTAGAAGAAGGAAAAAAACGGGAACAAGTATACAGGGAGAATATACGTGTAGTATGTAGCCTGTCCCACTCGAAGGTCACTCACAAGGTCCCTAGCTCGGTACCTGTAGGCCTAGTGCACGCAACCCGTAGTAAAACGAAAAAGTCAAAATTACCAGGAATAAGCTATTTATTTAATCGGCCAAAGTGCGTAGAATAGCGCGTGAGATATTGAATTTCGTCATTGTATATCATGGTTTAGGCTTAGAACAAGCACAAAACCGGTAACAAGTGTAAAGGGAGTACTGATACGCCATAGGACAAAATTTCTAGCTTTTCATTCCGTTACGCACCTCGGAGGGGTAAGCTGATTGTTTCCATAGGTAATCTACAATAATACCTCATTAAGAAAATCCAATGTTGTCATCACGACTGTTGCACATTTTTATGAAATAAGTCTTGAAACACTTGCTATAAAATTTTTATATTCTACGATACAGAGTCTCAGTTGCGTGAAAGCGTTGAGCCTATTCACTGATCGATCAAAGAAAATTGTAGTTATCAAGATGGCGACGCCCATCATTGTTTACAAACAAACTTTGCAGTGAAGAGTTGGGTGAAATTTCCAACTACATTGCGTCTATGGTTTTGTTTAAAAACTGTAGAAGGTGCTGTAGCCAGAGCGTATTGTAAAAAGCATGTCAAAGATCTGGATCTAGATCTAGATTTAGAGCTTATTCATGAGCTTCTTACTTAAATCTAGATCTAAATCTTATGATAGTTCTCATCTCACCACAATCGTCTCCCACAGATAGATCTAGATCTAGAAAATCTAGTGTTGCCAAGGAAAAAAGTGCTGAACAGTTAAGGCAGGGCTTCCACAATATGTTGCATTTTTAATGTTAATTAAAAATTACTCTTCATTACCCTCAATTTTGTCTCAAAAGTTATTCAAAATTTAAAATAATGCATCTCATTGCTCAGGACCCTTTATTCCTAAACATCAGATAGAGTTTGTTACTATGAAGTTCATGCTTAGTTAGGGTGGAATCCCAATGTGGAAATTCGTCATCGGCCATTTTTAACAGTATCTTCTAGCCAATTTGACATAAGATAGACCAAGCCGTGAGGAATTGGTTGGTAGCGAAAACTCAAACCGCCAATTTTGCACATACGCCCTCACGTGATATGGGTGACGAAATCTATGACAGATGTAGACGGAGAGAAGAATGGAAAGATGAAAACGAATTTAATTTAGATAAGGTCTACCATGTATGCGGATGAACAAAAAGGGCAACTTTTAATACAGTCCAACCTGTTTCCCGACTTGGTCGGGTACACCACACCAAATTTCAAAAGATACAGACCGAACGGTTGAGAGCTTGCAATATTTGCATAGCGAAATATCACACATTCATTTGAATGTTTCTTTTTCAAATGCCCGCGATTTCGCGGATTTAAGCAAAGATAATAGAATTGGTTTAAGTAAAGAATCTAAAAAAAACTAATGGGTAACCTCCAATAAAAAATCCCCTTCTTTTCTTTTTGCTCTCATAGTTTTGTATCGTACGTCTGGCTTGTCTTCTTCTAATCGCAAGCTTACCTTCTGCACGTCTAATATTCTGACTTTGAGTTCCCTCTCAATGTCTTCTCTTTATTTTCTATCACCCTAGAACCATTTATACTACTCTCTTAACACTCTTTCTTTCTTGCTCTATCTTTATATCTCTGTAGCCTGCCTACATGTCTGTCTGTCTCTTCCTTTCTCACCTTTTCTTTTGCCCCTAAACTATGAGTTCCTACTGCAAGATTGATCTTGATAACATACATCTAGATCTATATTCAATAGCAGGATTTTAGTTTATACCTGTGTGTGGATTTAAGACAGCCGATTATAGATTAGATCTCTACTGCAGTATAGGGCAGCGTTAAGTAGATAGATCTACTTGGCTCGCGGCTGAATGCGACATCACGTCAGTTCTCTCGGACCTCCGCAAAAATACATCTCCGCAGTGGAGTCTAGGTCAATATTTCAATTATCGTATTTAGCAAAAGAGTCGATGATTTTTCCCTCAAAATGACCAGACTTTGATGCATGTTCTTAGAATGATGTATTACTCTACCTCTCGACTCAAAAATAGGGGATTTTAGCCATTTCCGAATCCACAGCGGTTCCAACTTAACCATCCTTATCGTTTCCCTCAAGGCTGGGGTAAACAAAGCGTCACAACTCTACTTTCCTCTCTGGCCATATCTGAACTAACTTTTTACTTATTCTGATCACACCGACAAACTTCGGGGTTTTCATCAAAGTTTATGCTCAGGACTACCTGTGTTAATTGGCTCTATGTTTTCCTATTAGTTGTTTTATTGGCCACTTTTCACGATCTCTAGGCCTTCATTTCTATCTTACTGGGCCTGATGCGCGTTCTTATGTCTCTATGCCCTTAAAATTCAAGCTGGTCCACATCAAGTCCAGGACAACCAAACAGATCTGTTCTTGGTTGTCTTGGCTGTAGCGTTGCGTCTTTCAGTAGTAACGGACTTCAGAGTTGCCAATAAAACACCATAGGACAAACATTTCGATTTCCTATCGTCCTCCGATGTCGAGTTTAAATGACGTCATGGACAGAGGTTTTATGACTTTCATCAACTATATTTCAATGGTAATTTGTGTGATTCTTCACAGTTTATTACTTTACAAGGCTACAAAGATATGCAAGCCCTGCACCTCAAACTAGACATCCGAGAAGACAAAACCCCAACAGTCACCAAACACCTGCAAGTGATCATGTGCATCATCTTCATCTTACCGCAAATACCGTTTTAATATATTTTAATGTTTCCCTCGTAAAACCTAAATTTGGTGCCGATACGAAGTAGCCGAGGTTTTTTCACCCTTATAAGCCAAAGAAACCTTTCTGTATCTTATTTGAATGCATTGCTCAAAATTTTCTTGTACTACAACTTTAACAACAAGTACAGGAGCACATTCTTGGCAATATTTTTCCTAAATATGCAGCGTGAAGAAAGAAGTTAACTCTTCCCTTCGTCACCCAAAGCGAAAAAAGTATGCATAATCCATTGTTTTTTTTTCGTAATGCTCAGCCGTTTGTATTGAATTCTGAAAAGAACTATTTGCCTTATACATAGCCAAATAAATTTACAAATTTTCATTTAGTTTGTTATGTTTGAAACGAAACATTTTATAAGTTAAGTATCATCTTTTTATTAAAAAAAAATTAAACACCTCAAGTGCATTTTTGTGGGAATGGGTTGAGGAGGAGTTTTATCTCAGCCGAGTAGTTCTCTTGCAGTATTTTAATTATCACGTGTGCGAGATAATTCTGGACAAGCCATGAGAAAAGATTTTACAATTTATAAAAGACTTCATTCCTACCTCGACACCAACGCGCGCTAGGTCTTTGGGATTTGTGTTGACAGGAAGCGTGAGATTCTTTAGATTGAACTTTGTTTTTACAAGAATGTTATTAAGTTAAATAAAAATACACCTGAATACATTTTTAAATTAGCGACCAGACTCAAAGACTTCCTGGGTGACCAAGACCGAAATTTAGGTAGAGCCATGTCTTTCCACATTACCTTCAATTTCAATGTAAACCCCATTTCCTAAACTAATAAGATTAAAAAAAATATTTTGTGTCAATTTAGTGGGATTGTTTTTACGCGCATAATAGCTGTTATCTAGATCAGAGGAGATGTCGGAAGTACGAACGCAGAAGCGCATAACGCTCTGTAATATTAAAAAAGGCTGTTTATCGCCGGCAGCCATGTTGACAGCTCCTCCCCCTTCTAAGAAAAGGCCATGTTTCTGATCTCTGTTGAAAAGACCTGCCCTCCCTGAAACGACTTAAAATGTCCTGCAATTAGTGCTAATCAGTTGGCAGTCGGAATTTTGAAATTGCGAAAATTACTTTTAAAATCAGTTGTGTTACTCTTTAATCTCTAAAATTAAATCAAAAGAAGTTTGTAATGCTTGAAAATTTAGAAAGGTGTGTAATTTAAAACACCAACGCCTTGCTGTGTGGCGTTTACGACATCAAACCCATTTGCACTGGTTGCGAGACAAATATGTTTTCCCGTGAAAGGTTATTCACAGGCCGTTCATTATATTTCCAGTTCCGTTTAAAAAATAGATTGTATTAACGAAGAAATCCCTTCTCCCCCTTTGATAACAATAAAATTTTATTCACTTATAGATCTGACTAAATTAAATTAGACCAAAGTATTTAGAGACCTGGCTCAGGAAGATGCAAAAANNNAAAAAAAAAAAAAAAAAAAAAAGAATTCGTTTACTGCCGCATCAACAAAATGTACCAATGACAAAACATTAGTTCTTCACTTACATTATTGAGATTACCCAAGTTTACTCTATGCTGTGTCGGCCAAGAATATACATAATTGTTTTTCTGGTGCCCTTTAAATTATTTTTTTTTTGCGTTTACTGACGGTCGATGAACATATATTAATGTCCTTGTTCTCTAATAACTCTTCCTGTATTGCGATTTAGCTGTCCAAACTTGGCCACGTCAAAATCTTTTCTATGGTGAAAATTACGGCAACATATAATTTTTTAGATTCTGTGCATTTGTCTTTAAGAGTCGACTTTTATTTGGCCGCCAGTGCAACGCCTAGCTGCATTGTTTCGCATGTAGCGAGTTTATTGCTGACGGCAACTCTAAAATACAACTTACCAAACCATCTGCCGATCTTCATGATGATGATGCTACCAGAAATTTTAAAATTTTCTTTTTGGCAACGAAACCTGCAGTTGTAATGCAGTAGTGTGTCGTTACATTGGTGTCTCAGAACACCCGTGAATTAGTCAAGACATCTCGTTAGTTGTCAGGGGTGGCAAAGGATGAGATTGATTCCCAATCTAGGCAAAATTGTATTGCCTTCTTAAGCATAAAATGGGCTATCTCTATGAATTTAGATAAAACCATATTTTTGCCATTGGCTTTTTGTCAATGTCATGGTGCACATAAGAACAAATAAACTTTGATTCTGTAACCGAATCCACATTACATGACCAAACGTTATCATCAGAAAACCCCTCAAACAAAGAGATGCAAGATAGCCTTTTGAAACACATCATAAGATTCCTTAGTTTTATTTGTTGATGAGATAAAACTTTACCACCATCTATCTTCCTGCAGAGTTTGATTAAAGCTTTATGAGTATATAATATTTCACCACTCTATGGGTTTAATTTTTTAAAGAAAAGGGGCTCATCATTATCATACGCTTCAAATGGCACCATTTTTCAGCTTTCAATAAAAGGTGCTCCAAGGTGCGAGGTCACTACTCTATTGCTAGATCAAGCCAACTCACATCGCCACCAAGCAGTGCTCACCTAAGTCTGGTAAACAAAATAAGCCGTGACCGCACATTATTGTAATTTTGCAATAATTTAGAAATTATTGTGATTTACAACGTGACTACAGTGTTACTGGGGCATTTGCTTTAGGTTCTATGAGTAATGTAAGAGCTTAACGTATCTAACTGAGAGCAATAATTATATAATATTTTTACTATCCAGCATCGCTTCTTGGGACAACAGCTTCCTTCACTGCCGCCTTCACCACAATTTCCCAGTCCACTTTTCATTCGGTAGAAGCGAAGATTTGTGTGCTGTTTTGCATCGTCCAATTAAAATAGGATGTCCTTGATCGGCCACTTTTCAGAAGCAGTATACCATATAAAGAATGAAAATTCATTATAAACTACATTTGACATGTACTGTTAGCTTTTTATAACTGACCAGTCTACTTTTCTCCAACCCAAATTTGTCATAATCCCAGTTATCTTTTCTAAAGAGGTACCTCGAATATAGGCCTGCCTCAAAATCTTAACAAAATTTGAGTTGTTAAAAACGGCCTCTAAATCTATACTATTTTAATTAGTTCAGAAGCTGCCTGTTCTCTTCTATTGATGTCTCACAGCACTTTTACACTTATATAGTACGCACCCGTGGATCCAATGTAAACATGTAAAACTAGTTATTGACTAGAATGATTCTCTAAAAAATTATCAACCAACAACCTCGTATCGGTGCTGAATGATATCTGTAAAAAGAACGAAATTGAAGATTCTCCAATTTACATCACAAAATAAAAGAAAATAAAGGTAAATCGTAGTGCAGAGGAAGGTGCATAAAATTTCCACCCAAGCTTTATCTGCCATAGTGTTGTCAGTCTATTTCCACTTAGTTCTATGACAGGTCAGAAGACGGTAAAACAACACTTTGTGTAGGGTGACGACTACGTAGGCTGTCACTAAATTTTACGATATCTTGCTATCAATAGTGTAGACTTAATACTGGTTAGAATTTATGACCATTGTTTTCGTGTTTTTCGTGTTAACGCCTTCCTCCGCAAAACAAGAAAAATGTTTGCTGAATCAAACTTAAAGGCCTCATCTCGGCTTATAATAATGAAACCGCATTCCATAACTATACGTTTTATGCGCTAACCAGCGAAAAAAGGCGAAATAGAAATTTATGAGATTATAAATGACCAGGAAAAACTTGAATGCACGCCGTAGAATACAGATTATTAAGCCTTTTTGATCATATTTATTTCACAATGCTATCTTTTATAAGGCCAATAAAATTGTTTATCATTTCGTGAGCCATCTTTTTATTCCTCCTTTCTAGTCAATGACGTCTCACTCTTACGGCGTTATGGAGAAGTTCCAAGATTTTCGTCAGACATATAATGTTAAAAGGTGAAAAAAAATTATCAATATTTGTTCAAAACCTGACCATTGCTTTAAGCAATTTCGCTGTAAAGTTGAAGACATGTCTATTACTATAATTTCAATCGTCAGGGGTTTCAAACAATAAGTAAATACATATACTCAAGCAACATTGAACATTGCTTGGCGTTGCATTGGCGGCCAAATAAAAGTCTACTCTTAAAGACAATATACTTATTTATATATATCTACTCAAGTAAATATAGTATGTCTACATATTTTTCTCTTTGAAAATGTCTAGCCTTGGTGGATTTTCTAAGCAAAGAAGATAACCAACAACAGCTGTAACGAAAACCTTGAAAACGTTTTATGTAATGGTAAAACCTTTATTGAACATTGCTTGGGATTTTTGAGTCAAGGAAATAATATATTTATAGATCATATTTTTAAAATTGTATGCACCATTCCAAATCATAACCAAACGCAACTTTCCTATCTATTTCTAAAACATAACTAGAATCATAAAGGGATTTACTTTTGATAGAAGCTTTTACTGGTGTTAAAATTTTCGTTTGACGCACGCAATGTTATTTTCAAAGATGACTACTGCTTTGTTTATCGCTTTCACTTCTATCGTCACTCCTGCTGCTGCTACTTCTTCGACTGACTACTACTTATACTATAACTGTTATATAACTATATAGTTTTTGTCAAACTGCTACTTACATTTTAAAAGAAAAAGTATTATTCATGCATTATATGTTATACAATTTTACATTGTTAAAAAAAACATTTATCATTCTGAAACATAAGGTTTTTTTTTACATCTTATGTTTTTCATTGTAAATAAGCCAGAGATCTAAGGTTTGAATTATTGTTTTATTAAATCAAGAAGGTTTCTTACAACTGCTTGACCTGCTGAAAATTTGAACAAGGCCTGAACCAAAGAGAGTTCACTTATAGCAAAGACAAAATAATGTTTCTTAATATGGGTGAAAAATTATCGCCTAGTTTTTCCCTTTATTTAGAAAGATGAGAAGATGCTCTCTAAACTTCGAGCTCATTTTGTAATATATTATCAAATTGATGCTCGCGTTGATATTTTCAAGAAGGTCTGACACTGCCCCGACAACATTATACACCATCGAATACCGGCCGAGCGAGGAATATTCTGCCTCGATATGTTTTGTAATATTTGTACCAATCAGAGGCAACATGGAGACAACGAATGTTATGGCTACTGCTATAACTATCTTGACGGTTCTCTCCTCTTTAGAAACTGTTGCTGGTGCTCCGGATTTGCCTTTCTCAGTCTTGCTGGCATCTGGCACGGATGAAGCTGTGATGGTGTCCCTCCACCTCTTGCTTCTGCGAAGACTAACGGTTAGGTAGATTGTGCAAACTGTCACAAACGTTCCTGTGGCTAGGGGCAGGAACGTACAGTAATAGGTCCCACCAGACTTTATTACTGAGTTGATCAATGTATCGTCACGGGACACCACCAGACCTATTAGGGTCTCGTTTCGAGCGGCGAAAAACTTCCACCCAACTGACCATTTGAAATACATCATGGATACTGGAGGGATGATGATCAGATAAATCAGCACGAGAATATACACTGTCCTTCTGGCCGTGATGATACTTTTCACCTTTAGGGGCATCATAACGCACAGGCATCTCTCAAGGCTAATGAAGCACGTGATACAGGCTGTCACCCGGGTCAGAGCAATGTGCGGCCAAGAGGAAACGAGTCGCAGGATCTGCATGGACAGCGGTAGCTGCTCATAGATGGCTGCGAGCACCATGAAACAGCCGTATATGGATGGGAGGATGGATCCCAGGTCAGCGATAGCCAGTGCCACTAAGCTAATGTTGGTAGAATCAGAGAAACCCATTCTGCTATAAACTATGATGATTAGGACGTTGCCAGTCACACCAAAGATGTTGACAAAAAGCCCTAGAGATACCAGAACTGTAAGAGACAGGTTGTATACATTCTCGGGTATTTCCCCCAACGCTAAAACTTCAGACGTGTGGTGGTCTGAACAGTTTTTGCAGTCTAGCATGGTTAAGCCTCGCTTATGGTTATCTTCTTCACACAAAAAAGGGCGGAGATCTAGAAGACCTTGGCATCAATTTGCCTCTTTAAAATTAAACAAGCCACCAATAGCAGTTTTATAAACTTTTAGTTCCTTGTCTGTAAGATATATTTAGGAATTGAAAAACAAAATAATACAACAAAAAAACTTTGTCGGGGGTCAATGCAATCTACCATCACTAAATCTAAGGGGTTGATTATTATCGTTAACGATCAATTACAGGAGGAAATAATTACATTCGAAAAAAAAAAGATTAAAGGGCTGACACCACACATCAAAACCAATCACTTATGGTATAGAAATGATAGGGTATTAAATTAGTTTGAACACCTCTGGCGCTAATCAATGCATCATTTTGGTGCCAATTATCTTTGTATGTTGTTGGAGCGGGGCCCCTCAAACAATTATCACTTAACTGTAAGTTGCCTTCGATCGTTTTTCAGAGGTAGAATTATTACTTTTGTTTCTGTTTTTTTCAAGAAGGTGATTTAATTGGAACAAGCGGAGTAAAAATGAGTTATTAAAAATATTATTGAACCATTTCTTCATTTTGTTTTCGGGGATATGCTAACAAGGGGTAAATAGGGGGATCTGCTTACCAAAAGTTGACATTTTGTTTGAATTTTCCGTTAATTATCTCAGAACTTCTATAGCTAGCATCCCTGATAAGTAAACTATGTCTATTCCATAATTTTATTTTTATAATTGCAACATAATTATAAAATTTAAACTGTTGTCACTTGATTCTAATGACAAAATTGGGTTTCGTTTTCGACACCGTAATTAAAAAGACAACGAACAAGAATAAAAAAAAACTCAAACACACGCACGACGAACAATAATTGTGCTTACATTAACTTTCATATAATTAGAATTCTGAATTACGATTATGTATTTGCCAAACTGTACAGAATTAAGAGACACTTGTAGAGCTTTGTGATTAAGCCAGCAATAACCATAAGTTTTTATTAAAAGAACCCTAGACGTAGTCACCAAGAGAGTAAGCTAGGCGAAGAGAACTATAAACCAGCATACAGCTTTGAGTTCTGCGTTTATTTCTTTGAAATTTAAACACTTTAGTTATTTTTTTTCTCAGATAAATTTTGATAGAGTCATAATGTATAAAAAGGTGATTGGCTTTTAAAAATTATTTAACTTTTGAAAGTTTTAAAACACCCAAATGATGAGAGGTTTGAATGTAGTTAGCTTCAAACAATGCGGTAAGACACTCGCTCAGAGATCGGGAGGCGCGTGGTTCGATCCCCGGCCGAGTCAAACCAAGGATTTTGAAATTGAGGTTAGCTGCTGATTCGCACAGTGTCTGGCATTATGTATTCAGTGCTAAGTCTGGTCGGCCCGGTGTCAGGATAATGTGACTGGGTGTGGTGTATGCAAGCGCTTTCAATTGTCACAAGCGCCGTCTCTGATATAACCTTGTAGTTGAAAAGAGACGTTAAAATTCAAACAACCAACCGTAGTCATTCCGTACTCTGTATTCGTTCATAGGATGTCGGAAATATCATAAATTGTATAAAAAAATCCAAACAAAATTTTTATAAAGCCCCATAAAGTCATAGGAAAAAAAGTAAATAAATCGGCATACACGCAGCACGTATTAGCAAGCTAGAAGAAATACTAACTGGGTTGGAAAGTACAAACAAACATTATTTTGTCTTAAACCCAGCGATCGGTCTCGGCGTCGGGTGACGCAAGTTTTACATAATTAGTCGTCGATATTAGGAGCAGTGCATTTTATGTGAGCTTCAAAAACGTTCCAAAAGTGCATGAAGTCATCAAATTTTGTGAGGAGGTATAAAGAGTTTTGTGTATATGAATAGAGAGAAAAAGAGGAATAAATCCATTCTGAAAGTTCTCTTCTCAAATTCACGTATCCGACATCCGACTCATTCGCACGATTTGCTAGACATGTTGTATAATGGATGAAAAAAAATGTAAGTGTTATCCTATATCTATCTAAAGAGGCATAAGTATCAGGGTATATTCATCAAGGTTTGACATGAAATATCACAAGAGAGTCAGGATTGAATGGCTATAATCATAGGGGAATCAATGTTCTTTAACTTAATATCTTGTGACCAGTGAATATAAGTCGGATATCGGGAACACTAATCTGAGATTGAGAAAATAGCTTCTAAAATAGATCTATTCCTCCTTATCCTCTGTATTTTTTTGCTAAAAGAAGTTCTTATACCTTCTCAATTAATACGCTCGTATTGGTAATTTAATGAAGTGTTCAACGTTTGGGAATCTTAGGAAAAGGTATTGTTCAAAATATCAACATCTTGTTATGTAACAATTGCGAAGATCCGACTCACCTGCATTGGTTGTCAGACTTTCTCTAGGTTGTTTTCAGCCCAGTGGTTCGTTATTCTAGGACGCATGTTCGTAAAACGTCTGGCTAAAATTGCTGCATACACTGAGGACATTGGCGAAATGGCTGTGTAGAACCAGGCTCCATGTATATCCTGCATCATGCTTCCCTAGAACACGTTCAATCCAGTCTGTTCTTGGAGAGCATTATGCAGGATGCACTGCTCGATCATCTCGACATCTCATGACTGCACTGTATCTACAAGGATCGACAGCGTTGACAAAGCTCAACACAGAGATAAACATAGAACGAGGGCTAGTATCAAGGCGTCGAAACTGGGGAATCGTTTTTTGGTCATACTGTTTTGTTCGACTGAGCATCGATAAGATTAACCTTGCTTTGTTTCAAAAGGATAATTTCTAGGTGATTTGCGCCGTGATGACGATGCCACAATCTTTTGATTGACAGCAGATCCGAGCAGGAAAAAACTGAAGGCCCAGGAGCACCGAAAAAGATAAAGACGGTATGTAGTTTTCTGTTCACACACACAAAGTACAATGCTCTTAAAATTCGGAGCCCAGAGCCTACGAAAGGTAAGAAGTTCAACACTTGCACCTTAAAATAGGTTGAACTTTCTTCTTTATCTACTAAGTGAGAGAGAGAGAGAGAGAGAGAGAGAGAGAGAGAGAGAGAGAAAGATGGTGAGGAGGATGGGGCGTGATGAGCGTAAGGGATGGGGTGAGAAGGTTAATAAAAAGAATAATAGCAATTAATCAAAATATGTATACGAACTGCATAAATAAAACAGTAGTTGCAAGCGTGTAACATTTAAATAATTAGATTGACAAAATATTACCATATTAGGCATCAAAAGTGCATCAACTAAAACGTTGTAAGTTTGTAAATCGGCGAATTTAAGATATGCGCACACATTTTTCTGAATCAAACTGTTTAAGAATCCTAAGTACTCAAATGTAAATCTCATATTCTTAAAGCCCAAATCCTAAGTTATTTTCCTTCAGGTGCTCTTTCAAGGGATAAAAGTGCCAAAAAGCCTGTTTTAGTTAAACGTCCATTAACTAGCTCTAGTCCATTCAGGAACGGTTTCTGCACGAACTGGCTGCTACTCGTTCATTGTGCAGAAAAGCATGCAGGTCTGGAAAACCCGACGAGGGCGTCTGGACAGGCCGAAGGGAGACAAGATCCATAAATTTTCAGACTAGAAGAAAGCCACAAGTATCTGCTTTTTATTGGCCTTTTCCTTATTCATAATCTTGAGAAGCATTACAATTTTGTACCATTCAAAAAGTGTGAAAAATTAATACAGAAATATCGCTTAAAATTTTAATGCACTATAAACTTTTTTTATGTGATAGGGGCTTTAAGGAAAAACTTTGGCTCATTGTTTTTTTACATTAAAGAAAATGAGCGTGTGAGACGAACCATAAAGATGTCATGATGACGAAGTTCATTATTATCAACATCATCATCATCATCATCATCATCATCATCATCATCATCATCATCATCATCATCATCATCATCATCATCAAAAACAACTTAGTTATATTCAAGAAAAAAAAATTACTTGTAAAGCGCGGCTTATCGTGGAAATGGATTGATTCAGTATCTAGTTCTCTTTAAACAATCATCATCATCATCATCATCA
>BMAT01011409.1:201228-228737 GCA_019649035.1 Elysia marginata
GAGAGAGAGAGAGAGAGAGAGAGAGGAACAGATAGAGTCAGACAGAGAGACTTGAAGATCTAAAAAAGGAATACACTTTCCTCAGGGTGTTACGTTGAGGCCACTCCTGGCTAATCTTATAATGCGCTGCGTACAAAGATACAATTTTTCCAAAAAAATTGTAATTGACTGGGTTTAGCCTGGTCTAAAAATGAAGTCAGATTACCCTGCTGAATCGTGATTTTAATTTTTATCCTATTTAAAACGGTCTGAGAAACTCAGACACACCTGTACAAACACACACACGCACCGACACGGAGAGATAGTTGACAACAAGATAACACTGTCTCCACTTTGATGAGTATGAATTGGATTTCTAAAATAAAAAAAAAATCAACCTCGTGTATCACTTGGCCAAATTTAATTTCTAAAACCCGGTATAACATCATCAACAATAGAGTCAAAGAAAGTTACCACTTTCGTTTTATATGGCAAATATCAATTCCTCAAATAGTCTTTAAACACGATATTGATAAACAACTTTTGATAACCAAAACAAAATTTCCTTTTACAATGAAATATCAATCAGATAAAGAAAAAGAAAAGGGAAGAGGGAGAGATAAACAGACAGAATGGGAGAGAGATATGAAACTTAATATCTACATTTTCTGCAATGTGCGTTACCGATTCTTTATTATCTATGACAGGTATATGATCCATGTTTTTGTATACCCGATCCAACCTTTTACCTTTTTCAGAGAAAACGAGAAAATAATTTCTAGCTTAAAAAATCACGAGAGAAACCATAAAATCTTTATTTCTTCTCAGTTTTTACCTGGCATTGCCAAAAAAGACAAATTTGAAAAAGAAAATTTTGCCGCGTGGGAAAAACCTGAAAAAAAATCAGAATTTGACACATTTTATGACACTACACAAAATCTAATTGTGGGGACCGAAATTTTCTATTGTCTAAGGTATTTTTGCTTCAAAGCTGGACATGAATTAAACCTCTTCATTTCAAAAGAGTGAAGCAAAAAAAAAAGCGACACTTAGTTTCTAATAGAAATTTCTTTCATACACAATGAATGGAATAGAACAGCTAGTTTCTGAACAATAGCTTAATGATTTGGATCTCCGAACGACACCTATCAAGACGAATCGATCAATATTCCTAGATTTCCATACATTCTTTTTTTCCTAGACTTACAGCACCTTGTACAATAAATGCCCATGCAAGCTTTGTGCAACTTCTTAAATTTTTCTACATGTCTTGTCATTCGCAGATTTTGCACATTTTGCACAAGTGCTTAATGAAATATAGTTTTTGTTATATTACTTATATCTTTTGGGTAATCTGGCCTTTGCACCTAAAGATGACTCTAAGAATAAGTATAAGAATTTTTTTTGCACGCTGTGGGGAAACATAAGATAATTTTAATATTCTATTGCATGTATACCAAGCTTCCAAATTGCCCCTTACACGATAACATGACGAACTTATAGACCTTTCATAAAGATTTATCCTTCGAGCAGAAAAAAACGGCATGAACCCAAATTCAGCAGCCAATTTGCAATTTTCTCAACGGTTATTTCTTTAGCCCTAGTACCAGCAGTAAGGTCTTTGGCCTTCTATGACCATCTTCGCATGACGCCTTAAGTCGGGATTCTCTCGCACGGCTTAACTGATGTATGCCCACCACGACCAAACCAGCGTGATACAATTACTTTGATGGAATGTCCAGTCAACTCGATCGCGATCATGATCTCATCTCGGCACGACAAAAGCACAACAAGCAGAAATGTATGATGTGACGCACTCTGCTCTTATACGTTGGCTGTTGAAAGCAGCATCAGTTCTGTTTGGTTGATTGTGTCAGTACTTTCTACTCTCTATATTCACTGACGGACAGATCGCCACACTCACACACGTCTTAGAATTGGCGTCGCTATCACACAGTAGTATAGACCCGATAAATAAGGACGCAGACAATAGAAACCTCTCGTGCTCGATACGTTTTACGTGGATGGAACCAAAGGGCGATAATTGAAACTGAACTATTGAGAACAGAAAGAGGAAGCTACTCAGCCATCGGTATCTGTAAATACGGCTGCCCGGTTAGAAACCGGTGAAAAGCTTGGGGAGCAAGGGGGAGGGGGGTATCTCTTTCATGGCAAGATAGACTGATTTATGGACTCAAATTCTCTCTCTCTCTCTCTCTATCTATCTATCTATCTATCTATCTATCTATCTATCTATCTCTCTCCCCCTTCTCTCTCTATCTCATCTAACCCGGCATGAAGTTCACTTAGCTTTTAGCTTCACTTGTTTCTCGCCACATTTTTATATAGTTTATGTCAAAGACAACCCAATTCATCAATACGCTAATAAAAAAGTAACATTTTGTGCAGGAATGCCATACAAGTCTTATTGTACAAAGCTGTTATTTAGAACATTAGCGTTGTACATTTTAGGTATTACTTTATGGGGATGATTTTGCGTTAAATGTGATTTGAAATGAAATTCGATAATTATTCGTCGCCACAAAATTTCAAAAGTATGGTCATATTAAATTTTATTCGTCATTGCAGCTCGCTTATACGTAAAACTAAGGACTTGTTGAACAATCATTGTAAAGCACTTTTACCAATTTTGTGTATGTTTATATTTTCACTATTGCTTTTATCCATTACATATATAAGGGACTCAATAAGCGCCACCACCAACCCCGTTTTCACACCCCCTCGACCTCAGCTTTCTTTTAAAAAGCTATACAATTATCAAAACTATTTTTTTTTTCTTCGAAATAGCGGTTACATTATTGTGAAACGATTTCATTTTACATCGAAATGTTGTGTCCAAGTTTTTCTTATTAAAAGAAAAGGACAAAGACATTTTTGTTAGTTTTTAAAAAAAAATTAATAAATACATTGCCCAGGACATACAACAGAAAACGGTAAAATAAAAAAAAGTAAAGCAATGCACAATACTAGAGGGGAGCGCAAGTTATCGACCTCCTGGCATCCTTTTCAACAGAATTGAAATGTCAAAGCTTGTGAGGAAACTGCCCATAAAAAATACCAGCCTTGGGATTGAGAAATGATCATAAAATATCTTGGTTCGAGTTTCTTTTTAATCGGATTCACAAAGCTCTAGAAATATGTCGTAACATTCCCAGATTCAAACTAGAGTTAAGTTAAATCTTGCACAAAGAGTTTAACGTTTGTTTTTTTCGCTTTTTATCTAAAATTTTTTTGTGTCTTCGAACTCTGCAGTATAAAACTTATTATTTGATGTTAGGGCATGGAATGCGTTAAGGGAAAAAAAGAAAACCAAACAACAACAAAAATGGGCAGGATGATAAAATTAGTAACACTAAAGACTAATACATTTTCAGTGTTCTAAATCAAGGGACACATAAGAATTCTTAAATTAGGATTCCTAAACCTCGTAGTGCTGATGCAAGGCCCTTTGCTAAGCCAACCGCTTAAATCAAATGGAAATTGTACAAGATCCCATTTTGCATTCGATGCAATGCGTGTTCCAAGGCGGATTTTGTTGTTTTAAATTAAATATATTATTAAAGCTGGGCGAAATTCTAGAATACAAAGGGAGAAAAAAGAGCTTAAAAGGGTTATGAAGACTGATGAAATTAAGTTATGCTCTCGTCTGAAAGAAATTGAATTATAAGCCTGAAAAAAAATGAATGTATTGTGCTAGACAATTGTAAATTTAGAGAATTTTTTTTTATCTAAAAATGTGACATTTTCAAGTGATATTCACAAGATTCGGATCGAATTTCCAAAATGATCACTTTAAGTTCAGTTCAGACTGAACTTTAATTAACCCTCTCCCCCTATTTTAATTAGCATCCATTCTTTAACATCCCGTTTACCATTTAGTTTCCCTCAAAATGCACTAATTAAGTCTCTTCCTTTAAAACCTGGTATTTAAAACAATACACCTGGTGTAGCACAGACATACAATTTAATTTGATATACCGATTAAACACTAGATCTAGTAGCAGTTTTTGTTATGATCCTACACGCTCGCCGCTAAGTATCGTTTGAAGCCAATCATGAAACCACAAATCAAGAATCAATTGGAGTAATACAACTGTGATGCGATACCGCTTTTGACAGTAAAACATTATTTTATGTCCAGTTTATGCTATTGTAAAACTTTCGTTTTTTGCAATTGTAAAACGTTGAATCTACGTCTAAACCATCGCGTCCTATAATTAGAGGCCATATCATCCAGATATTAACAACAAAATTTTGTGAAAGTTTCACAGAGACCTATCGTATTTGCCCTTTGAAGTTGGTTCGAATAAAATACAAACCGGAAGATACTCTGTGAGTTGAAGGCCGGCCCTTGACACGCCAGCGTTAAGTATAGGGGAATATATTTCGATGGTTTGGCCCTCTGGTCTAGGATAATGCATGTGCGTGTTTAGTGAGGGGTTTAATTGTTAACAAATGTATTAATAATGAGAAATGGAAAATATTTTGGTAATAAAATCATATTGCCCTGAGTCGCAGTGACAGGCACCAGTTCCCTACCGCACAACTAAGCTTTGCGAATTTTTAACGCGGGCAATGTTACACCACCAGGAAAGTTTCACCTCAACATAGCCATTCTCTCACTTGCGACAGTGCAGCTCTCAGCGTTTCAGATAGAGTTACTTCCCCTAGTCCTTTCTGGATTTGGCACATTCATCAAGTTTGAAACATCCGGGGCCCACTGATTTTTCACGCCTTCTCGAGGAGAGCCCACCATTCATCAGTTTAATCGAATCAGTTTCAACACCCGGTTTCAATTTAGTGCAGCTCAGAGAAGGCAGAGGTCATGAAAACGAAAACAAACCAAGCAGCAGTGCGAAGAATTGAACTTGAAGAGAAGAAAAGAAGAAATGAAAGAATAACAATTAAAAATTCTCTACTTCTTCAAAGCTGAGCAATGGCATTTTATATCAGCTTCCAATATTTCTCTTCATTGTGCAATCATACTTTACTAGGACAATATTGTAACGAAATATAATTTGTTAAACATTGTCCATAGTTATTCTGAAAACCTTTGCTGCCTATCAATGTAAGAAAATTTATAGGCAGCAATGTTTGTTAAAACTGATGTTAAAACTCGGAACGCATGTTTGTTAAAGCTCAAAGCGCAATGCATTCAATAAACTCGAAACTTATAAGTTACAAAAAAATGAGGTCGTTACATAGATCTAGACACACACGTACGGAAATGTTTCAATAAAAGATGAAAAATCTAAGCAAACTTGAAATAAAACCAGATATTAATCTGAAACCCAAATTCATTTTTAAAATCGTCCAACTCTTTGCTAATTTTACTGTGGGGGAAAAGATCAAAATTTTAAATTATTTAAAAAAACAGAAACAAAAAACCTACAAAAATTCTGTTTTCAAATGTCTTGAACGTCGGTCTAGTTTAGGTGAAAGCACATAAAATTATATGTAGTCATATAATTAATTTTTTTCATTAATGCAAACTCGGGTACTGAAATCGGCAAAAGTTACAGATACAGTCTAAGCAGGACTTAAAATTAAGTTCAGGCCTAATCTCTTTTTTTAAAAGCAATTCTGTGCAAACAGTCAGTTCTCTTGAGTCCAAGAGGAGCTTTGGTCCGCTCTTATTGTGTGTTTTTAACTTGCTAAATCATGGGCAGAAAAAAACTTGTAGGCTAAAAATTCGTAAATTGGGCATCCCAGAAAACCGATGAGGAATATACAGTAGGTTTTCATTGTTTTTTTTTAAATATGATCATTGATGCAAATTACAAAAACAACTTATGTCAACATGTCATTGCATTTCTCTTACCTAATCTTAAAAAAGCAACCTGGCGTGGCATATTAACTCAATGTTTCTAACAAAAATCTACCTATTTGTACGGAGTTGTATATCAAAGGTGGCTTGAAGGCGTTTTTTTTCTTCTAATGTTGCGTAAAATGTTTTTTCCTATTGAGGCACACAGAGAAATGCACAATCTGCAAGAAGGAATGCGGATGAGATCGTGTTTCCCAAGGTTTGACGTAGATTTAGATCTGAACCAAGTTAAAGTCGTTTAAAGTTCATACTAAAATTGTGAATTTAATTCAATTTATTGGGGTGTTTTTTGCGTAAAATGTCATTGAAATATTGAAATAAAGAATGCACACTTTTTATGTTCTATTTGTCTTGCTACTGGTATTTTTTCCCACAAGCTCTTGATTGGTTTAACATTTCGAAAGCTTTCGAAAGATTCTTCTATAAAATTACTTCATTCTTGATTATGAACCTCAGTAAACAAGTTTTTTTCGAATGAGACAGGCATAGCCTAGGCCCTAAGGCTAAAACAGAAGAAAACATGACACGCAGAACCTAAAATGGAAGAAAAATGGTGTCCGAAACCAAAGCTAGATCTAGGTCTAACACAGACTCTATATCAAGGTACCGGTATCTTTCACATCTAGCTTTAAATCTAGATCATTGTATTGAAAGTGAATTCTAGATGTAAGTCAAAATCTTTAGAATCTTAATCTAGATTTTAGACTTGGATCTAACCCAAATTCTACAAAATTTAACAATCGAAGCGGCCGAAACTTTTTTGTTTACATGTGTTTATCTGTTTAGCATCTTGAAAAATGATAAGTGTTACTGTGTGAAATTTGACGCCTTTAAAAAATCAATGCCATAGATTGAAAGGGAGAGAGGAAAATTGAGAAAGATGGCGACTGGTAATCCAGTTGTGAAAACATGTTTCTTTTTTAATGCTTCCATTAAATATGTATGCAATGTAAGCCTAGACAGAATATTATTTGCTGGTTTTTAAGCCTTAAAAACTTAACTTCTAGGGCAATGTGTAAATCGCAAAATTCATATAGTTTTATACTCGTAGATAATTCACACAATTACGATTTCTGAGTTGTTGTACACCAAACCATTATTTATATATGTAGATTCGTGGTCCGGCATAACGCTTCCATTTCATCAAATGGTGTCAACTCAAAAGTGCCTATTGATTAAAATTGAAATAAAAATGTAATATTACTCGATTTAATTAATGAAAGCTAATATAATTTTTAAAATTCCAAAATTTGTTACGGTATTCATCTGGAGTTCATATCGTTCGTGCACTCATTGTAAAATGTAATGATATTTTAAAACCCTGAGATTCGCGAAATTAAAATTATTAAGGGACAAAATTTGTACACTTTCATGATTAAAATCTCTCTTCAAATGATGATTGGTAACAGCTGGAACGAAATCCTATCAACTAGAGCGCCATTTTTTTTATCATACTGTCTTCAAAACACACAAGTTGAGGTCATTGCAATCCATATCACTTACATTAAAATAGAACTGTCTTTAAGCCTGCGGCATTTTCTTAAAAACCACATCTTGTTTTATGCCATTTCATACTAACAGGAATACCGCGACATATTAACTATGTGCTGCTTCTATTCAATTTCCAAGTAGTTGAAATCTCACCATTAGAATGCTCTGAATAGCCCACCCTTGATGCGTACATAATTATTTTCAATCCCAATCACTTGGAACTATCTGGATCTAGATCCATTAATCATTTCTATCAGATTGCACCGGGTGCCCTAGACAAACAGAGAGGGTCCCTGCACGGAGATTCATCAAAGCTCCACTAGTTACAGTACTGTAACCAAGCAGAACTTTCCTTGCCATTTCGTAAACCTATAGAGCCTTTTATTATGGCGGTATCTTAGATAAACATTAGCGGGAATTTATTCTTAATGAGTACATCGTTGATTTTAAGTCTTAAGTTCTCTGCACCTCTCTTGCTCTTTCTTTCCCCCTTTTCTCTCTGCATCTCTTTCTCTCTCTCTCTCTCTCTCTCTTTGCATCTATATCTCTTTCTCTGTTTCTGTGACTATATCTCATTTATTCATTTTACAGGTTTCTTTCCGCTAATCAATCTATTATTTTTTTTTACTCTTTTTATTTTACTTCCTCGATATTCTCGACTAATTTGAGGTTTATCTTAAAACCGCGACCTTTCTTTCAATCGTTTCATCAATCTATTTTCTTCGTCTGCCACTTAAGAGTTGCTAGTTCTTGCGTTTATTTATCAACGTCTGTCATTGTTTTCATCCCTATATATTATTTTGGATGTTGATCTTTTTTTATTTTTTTAAGACGTACCCAGTCTTGGCCTATATCGTTTAACTAACACTCAATTTATTATTAATATTTGAAAAGTCCTTTTAAATTTAAAATAGTATACCTTGTTTACGTCACTACACTCTTGAAAACAAAAAGGTCAGTTAGCTGAATAATTATTTCTTTATTCAGCTTCAAACATTGATTCATCCTTTCCTGTATTTCTGCAAGTCCGTATAAAATATCAATCATTTTTTAAACTAAGTTGGAAGATGTTATTATTATCAGACTTTTGAAAAATATCAACCACTTAGCAGCAAAGCCGCGAGTTGTCAAAACCAGCCAGGTTCGTGTGCCATTGATTTTCCTGTAAAACGAAAAAAGAGCGGCTATTTTCTCAGGAGGTCGGAAACTGGGTATAACAAAGTTTAAAAAAAATATTTAAATAAGAGGTATTTATTCTCGTTTTTTTTCATGATTCTCAACGATAAAAGTAGGCATCTGTGATAAAAAAAGAAATACCAATAAGAACAGAAATAAAAGGTAAGTCAACTAATAAATATTCAGTCTGTTAAATACAAACCGACTTTATTTGCCTGGCGCATACATCAAGGCATAGACTCCGGGCTGCAGTTTAAGATTAATGAATTTCTATTTTGGACGATGCAATGACTTTTTAAGAAATAGAATTCACTGCGTTTTTTTCAACCAAAATGTGGAAAATTAAAACACATTGTGTGTTAGGTAAGGTGAAACTGATTAAAAAAATCAAATTTGAGACCCGACAGTATATGCTAGACTTAGGAAAATTTTTGAAACTTTATGTTTTCCTGATCGTTTTGGTGAAAAAAATACGGCAGTTAGAGGTATTTTTTATTTTCAAAATTACCAAAGAAGTAACTAAATTGGAAATTTTTAACATTAATTTCAGAATTTCGCCATTTTAATGACTATAGTAAAGATAACTGAAAGAGGCAAATCTGAAAAAGAGAGCTGCGCTTGTTTTCTTTCTAAATTATAGCCTATCTGTAAACCTATCTAAAATAAATATCTGGCCGCAATAAAAAATGTTCACTGTTTTAGTTTTATGAAAGTATATTTTTCAAACCCCATGTCGATTTTTTCTAGGTGACTTTAAAGATAATTGGGGGACGTAAAAAACTAAACCTGCATGATGCCACTAAAGTCACTCGTACTTTGTAATGGTAAAACGGAAAAAAAAATTGAACAGCAGGGGTACGTTGTGCCGCTCTAAGTATTTCTTAAAATGACTATCTTGCTTAGTATCACGTCTACAGTGTAGAAGAAAGAAGGTTAAGGATTATATTGATTTCAAGTAGTTTCTAACGAAATATGACACTGGGTTCTAAAAAAATAATTTCTTCACTTGTCTGAAACATGTGTGATGAAAAGACCTCTTTACTTTGCAATACTCGAGTCTTACGTGACAGGTGAATGGTCTTGACGAGAATTTGAGACTTTTATTTGATTCAAAATTTAAAAAGGAGAAAGGATGGGTTTGGTTAAATTAGAATATCAATAAAGAAAGGCAAAGAAGAGAGAGAGAGAGAGAGAGAGAGAGAGAGAGAGAGAGAAAGAGAGAGGGGGGGGCGAGAGAGGGAGAGAGACAGACAGAGAGACAGGCAGAGACAGAGAGACAGGGAAATAGACAGACAGAGAAAGGAAAAAGACTGAGTGTGATTGGCGATATAGTCTATGGAGAGAGAGTGGTGAAGGGGCTGAGGATGAGAGAGGGGTGAGATACAGAGAGAAGAGACCGAAAGGAGAAATGAGTTCAAGTAAATGACCGGAAGGCCATCCCTCCTTATTAGGCTAGTGGTAAGTGGTATTAGCGATTTCGCTTGCAATAACTATTGCTAAATGACTACACAAAGAACAGTTCCTGGCACTCAATGGTTACTCAGGGTTGCTGTAGAAGTCGCATCTTTTGTCCGCGTTGGAAAGCATGCCCACACAACAGGACAATGACCCCCCATCTCTTCGTAATGTTGGCCGACAAAGTGCGGCTAGTTATCAAGAGAGACTTACTAATCGACAGTGAAAGGCTGTTGGAATTGCCTCCTTTTCTTGACCAATTTGATTGAATTGGAGGAAGCAAGTTAATTATCGAGAACTCCAATGATGAAGTAAGAGGTAATACGTAGTGAATACATGTCCAAACAACGAACGATTGTCTTCGTCAATGTTTAATGTCAAAATGGATATTCTGAATAAATACCTATAAAGTAATGCATGTGTTATTAAATGGTAGAAATGTAACATTGTATAAACTATTGGAGCAAAGTAAAAATAAACACTACTGCATTAAACTGTAAACAAAAGATAAAATTACAGGAAATAGCAGATGCGACCATTAATTCTCTGAGTGGAGTTTTTTGTGCTTCCGACGTGTAATGGTTATCTCTGAAATAAATAAGATGGAAGTTTCTAAAAATGTTCCTAAAGGTAGGCCACGTGTATAGTAAGAAAGGTAGAAAAATAGATAATTATATAGATAGGTAGGTAAGTGGGTAGATAGGTTGGTAGAAAGATAATATAAATAGATCATATATACATAGCTGGCTAGATCAAAAGATTTAAAACTAAGTAAGTACTTTAATAAAAGTGCTGAACATTTTTTAATAAAATGGGGCATTATCTAATACTGAACCTAGAGTGCATCCCGGCGGGAGACGTATGAAACATAATATGGTAAGCCATAAATGTAAGTAAATTTTCAGTTAGAGATATATAGATGGATAGATAGGTATATAAATAGATAAGTAGGCAGTATATAAATAGGTAAATAGACATACAGATAGATAGATAGATAGATTGATAGATAAATAGGTAGATAAACGCTGAGAAAAAATGGGATAAGACATGAAAGTAACAGAACGGAAAATTGGTTGGTTACTTTTGAACAAATGTGAGTGTTTCAAAAGAATAAATGATTTTAACAACAGTAGTTTAGTTTAATATGGTTTTTTTTTAGAAAGATGCTAATACAACGTATTGTAGACCTTTCAGTATATATATATGGTGAAACGGAAAGAGGACAAGGTTAAATAAAGAACAGACACTTATATACATTTGATTTATAAACGTAAGAAAAAAAAATGAACTTACAGCGCCCTTAACCTCAGTTTAATGATAGTTACTGTTAGTAAAGGTAGTTTTAAGGCCGATGAAGCGTTGAAGACACCAATGACTAACTGAAGAAGTGACTTCACCCCGGTCAGTAAGAGCCCATAAAGCCCCCTCTAGGTCGCCATTTGTGTTTGGTCAGATGTCTAGAGCGGAGTGGAAAGGGCAAGGGAGTAAACTCTGAGCTAATGTTTACCCCATTTCCCCCAATTCACCCAGACAGCTTTACTGTATTACTGGGGTTTTAGCTGCCACGGAAGATAGACCCATCATGGTTACACAACAGTAGATTACAGAGAGAAAGATATTTTCAGCATAACTAAAAAAAGAGAGAAAATTTTTATCGACTTTTTGTGTCAATTTTTCCCTTTTGGGTAACTTCATACAACTTTGAATTAATAAGGTGCTGTTTAAAGACGGAAATGTGTGATAGTTTATTAATTTTTTGTATTAAAAATAATGATGCTTAAGATGACGATTATATAAACTTGATCATTGATTTAATTTTTTTTTGTATTTTTTTTACATATTTATTTACAACTCACGCTGTTTCGGTGAGAGGTCCTTTTAAAAAAAGTATTTCTAAAAAGTATTTTTTCACTTGGAAAGTAGATTCTTTAATAGGAGAAGAGTAATTTCGATAAAAAAAAATTCCGGTGAGGTTTAAATATTGATGCCAGGACATACCAATTCATGGAATCACGAATAGGTCCGTTTAGGAAAATGTTAAAGACAGTTCTATATAAAAATAAAATGGGACTATCTGCCTCTTCCTGAATAGGATATTTTAAAATTCACTCCATAGAAGATACGTTTTACTTAGTTTGAGATTCTTTTTTTTTAGTTTTAGATGTCAAAGTATTATTCTATATAATTATATAAGAAAGCGAAATTCTGGGGTTGTGTGTGCACATTATACTAGATTACTAGATCTAGTCAATTCTTCATTCTTGATGTCGGTCTGGATCGAGATGCTCGTTGAAAAAACAAACAAAAGAATCATGCCGATTTGGTCAAGAGAATTTACTCTTGAATTTATTAAGTTAAACAAAGAAAATGAATGTTTATCAAGAGTATTTGAAATATATTTCAATGGAGATCCAAACAAATTTATTATAAGGAGTTTTTTTAAAGAATGAATTTTTACATTTGTGGTCTAGATCTAGTCAAAATGTGATTGACACACTCCAAAAACCAACAACCGGTTTGCTGCTACTTATCCGGCATGCTGTTGAAACGGAACATGCTCTAGTTGTACTCTATCACTCTATTGTGTTTTCAGCTGCCATATTGCTCTATGTGGAAGTGGAAATTTTTCACTAGTTGGCTTTAATGTCTAACTGGCTCATAAAGCCAAGCTTTAAGCAGCAAATGGAAAAAAAAACTTGAGTTTCAATTTATTTTAAAACCCCCAAAAGGATCGATATTTGTCTAAACATACTGCTTGAAATCTAATCAAGGTGTGTATTTGTTTAGTATGACAATTTCAGTTTTATCGAAAATTTGCCCTGCAATAAAATTACTGAAATAAGAACTCGATTCCTTCGAATCAGTGATTACAATGTCCATACTTGAAAAGTTTTCTTATAGAAAGTTCATCGAGATAAAAAAGAGCATTTTTATATAGCGCTTATCCACTAATGTGCTCTAAGCGCTTTACATGGGTTCCCCGACAGGCCATTCCCAACCAAAGTACCTTCTGAACATACAGAGGAGCAGCAAGTTAAGCGCATCACTCTTGCATTCTGACAAGATCTTTCACTGCCTATAGTCGGGTACTCGTTTAACGCATGAGTGAGGCGAAGAAATGTGTGTAAATAGCCTTTCTCAAGGACTAAACGTCGACCTGCCGAAAGCAGGACTCGAACCCCGGACCTCTCGATCCGAAAGCCGAGCGTCTACCACTACACAACGACGCCACAGATAGCAGTTTTTTTTCAATATTAGACTTTAAATGCAATTAATGGACGGGGAGTTAGTACCATTATTTCATTCCGTTTTGTCTCTATCAGTCTAGATAGTTTGAAAAACTGACTTACAGCAAATAAAAGCTCTCTTGAATAGTCCATGCTTCTGTCTTTCTCTAATTCACTAGTCTCAATCTTATAGAATATTTATATGAGGTTTTTCTTTCTCTTTATTAGCTAGCAGCTTAAAGTACAAGTCCGTAGGTAACGATGATGAGCATGAATCTAAAACACTGTGAAACAAACACTCCATGTGGAAGAAATACAAAAACTTTTATTTTTGCCCCGCAGACTTTGCTAATCTTTGACGTCTTTCACATAATACCAGCCTAGCTTTTCACCTCCCCTCCAACAAAACTCACCCTCTCCATCAAATAGATCAAACTTCAGGTTAAGAAAAGGGAACACAAAGAGACACAAAACAAAACTGAAAGAGAAAGAAATACGAAGGATACAAAGTGCAAGGCGTTTAGATCTATCCACTTTTACAATTGCTCCTCATATCTAAATAACACAGGGAACATAGGCCTGTTTTAGAGTTTTCCCGTGGAATAATGAAACTGTGCGTGAGAGAAGGAAACCCCAGGACTTTCATGTGGTTTGGCTTGCTTTAGTTAGCAAAGTCAGCGATTGTGACGTTCGTCACGGATACAGGATTTCGTGAAAACCATAAAAACGAAGAAGAGAAAGAGATACAACAACAAAAAAGAAAAGCAATGTGTTGTTTTGCTATTTATTCTATGTATCACGTGGGCGTGTAGAAATGAAAGCCATTGTAGAATTGATAACGAATTAACGACGCCACTTTCCTCCACAATGTTCCCTCCGGCTTAGTCTTTAAATCTCACGTTTTATTTTCTCTATGAATTTCAACCGCTTATGTCTTTCTTTCTATCATTTATCTAACTATTTATTTATTTATTTATTTATTGATATGTTCTACTCTCTTCCATTTCCCTTTTATTGATAATGTCATTTATCTGCTAGTATTAGTTCTCACCTCTTTCTTTTCTCCTCATTCAAACATAATCTGTTTGTATTTCTCTCTGTCTTTCTATCTCTCATTTAATGGTGTATTTCGCTTCGTCCGTAATCTTTAATTTTCTTCCCTCTAACCTCTATCGTTGCCTCCTCCTTTTTCTTTCATTCACCAACGTCTTATCTAGAGCTTGTTGGAAATTGCTAGAGCCAGAGAAGTAAGTGGCATCCAAATAAACTTTTCCAAGTCCAGCCAACAGGTGACTGGTTACTGAAGATGTCAGGTGATGAGGAAGAGGGGGATGGTGGAAAGAGAGGCTGGCAGGCGCAGGGAATAGACACACAGAAAGACGGACAAACAGCTGTGTATAGGAAAGGGGTAATGAAGCAACAAGATAAAATTATAGGCTTTAGCTTTAGGTTGGAAATAGATAGCTACATAGTATGGGAAAAAGATTCGCCATAAACGATGAAGCTTAACTAATAACAGGACCAAGGCTAATGTTTTTAAATTTATAAAACACCCGAGGAGCACAAAAGCTTGCTAGGTTTGACATAATCATTTTTTAATGATTTGAAAGTTTATTTATGGAGAAGCGGTTCCAACTTTTCATAAACTTGGTTGTTGAAAAGGGACAAAGTTACTTGCATAACACACAAATGTAAGTGACCAAATAATTATATATCTTTTGAATACGTAACTTTGTAGAGATATGACCAAAGATGGGTTGGGACACTGCAGTGTATACTCGACACTGTCTAGCTCTGTTTACTGCTTAAACAATCATAGCAAGTGACAAAATCACACAAAGGTCTGAGGGCGTTCAAACTAATTTGATTTTCAATTTATTATTCATGACGTCTCCTGCAAACCTGTGATTGTGTGATAGTAACAGGTGATCGATGCGAGTTTAGTCAAGTTTGGTCGATGAATTCTAAATGTTCTTATTTGAGAGATGATTTGATGGTTTTACCCTACCTATATAGGTTTTGATTGTTTTGTTTTGTTTTTTGTCGATTATGTTACTGAGGTTTTGTGCACGATGCGTTCTGTGAGGCATAATTATGCCATCCAAGGGCATTCTTCTGTGTCCCTGCTGTTACATCCTTGTTTTTTGTCGTATTTCCTTCTCTCTGTTCTTTTAGCAGGCGTTTGTTATGGTTTAATATAGCTTAATGACTTCCGTTTGATATGCAACTGGGGCTAAATTCAATTATATTTCCTATACATAATGTTGCGCACCTTATTTGCGTTTGGAAAATGTTTGTCTTTTAACTGAGGAAAGATTTTTTTACGTTGGTGACCACACTCCTGCTGTATGGAATATTATGCCATGAAATTACAATGCAATTTTCATTTCTATTTTTCCTTAGCTCTTCAATGAGTCTTTGCCGTCGTTTGGGTTTGTAAACTGCTTGCCAAATTTCAAACAAGCCAAACGAGAATGCTTTTTACAAGATGTGTCCCCATTCGCTTCTCTTGAATTTGAACTTTATAACACATAGAAGTCATGTTGCATCATTAACAACAATTATCCATCTCTTCTAACGTGAAGGGGAAAGGGAATAAAGCAAAGGGCAATAGGAAAACCAATAATCCCTTCAAAACTCTGGAGCAGAAATACAGGGTAGGATAAGGAGGAGGATATTTTTCTATTATTATTGGCTTACCCTAGCAAATAGAGGCCGAGCATGGACAGTTATAGAAAATCGATCACTACCATTACTATGCCTGGCTAGAGAGTTGTCCAGTTTGGGTGTCTCTATGACGAATCGCTGACTGTTGTTTGGCCATGTTCTATTTGCTTGCAGAGAGGGGCCCATCTATATACCTAGCTGTATATCTGCTACCTATCTATCAGTCGGTTCAACCTCCTGCCAATCGATCTAAATGTCTGTCTTTCAGTATATCTCTCTATCTACCAATCCATCTAACTACCTATGAATCTATCTACTTATTTACTTAATGACCTAATTATCTATCTGTCTATTTATTTGTCTATCTATCTTCCTGCATATCCATTTTACTATCTTTAACTATACTTATTTATCTATCCATCTATCTATCTATCTATCTATCCATCTATATCTATGTATCTGTCTGTGTATCTATCTATATATTTTCGTCTTACTATCTTTAACTAGCTCTATCTATCCATCTATCTATTCATCTATATACCCATCTATTTATCTATCTATCTCTATATCAGGCAATGAGTCTATCTATTTATCTACCTATCAATAAATCTACCAATCTATAACCCTCCATCTATCTCACTATCAATCGATCTATCTATTATTCTATCTATCTTTCCATCAACCTATCTTCCTCTTTATCTATCTCTTACGTCTATTTAACTTCTTGTCCTTTATCTCTCGTTCAAAATGTATTTCAACGTTTATATTCTTATCAATCTTTGTTTGTATCCATAACCCCAACCTCTTCTTTGTTATATTTATCGTTACATCTATATCCGTTATATCTATTACTTCCATCATACGGTCAGACTCGTCGTTATGCCTATCCATCAATCATACAAGTAACTATATATATCTAAAGGTCTGTCTATCTATTTATCTAAATATCTATCTATTCGTCTCTCTATCCATCCACCCCTCCATCCATCTATCTATCTATCTATCTATCTATCTATCTATCTATATTTACCTATCTATATATCTATACAACCTTCATCTGTGCTTAATTTGATTTTTTACAGTTATTCATCTATCTGTCTGCCAGCATGCTATACCATACAACTTCTTTAGTTGATAACATTCAATTTCTTTATAATTTTGTCTCTTTTCAAGCTATTTCTTATCCGTATTTGTATTAAACATTTCTGTAACTATTTCAATATGATTAAATTAACATTTTTTCAAAATAGTTCAAAGTATAATAATAATAATCTTAAAATATCGACTTGTTGACCCACCTTTTTATGTTTTAACCTTGTTCAAATTTCTTATTTTTTACACGTTTCTTGTATAAAACAATAAATGTCATTCGGTTGCTGAGCTATTTGAAGTCAGCCCTTTTGCCTAAACATTTAAGGGGAAAGAAAGGTAGGAGGACTTTTTCGCAGCCCAAAAATAGGTGTCGAAACTTCTAAGCTCGGAACAAATCCAAAAACTTCATATTAAAAGGAAAGAAACACTTGAGAGATATGCTCTCAAAGGATTATTATTATTTTATATTGGTCTTATCAATAAAGTTTTTTTTATCACTTAACGCCCCAACAGTGTTATAAATGTTTCACTTTAACTTATAAATGTGCTTCTCAATAAGACTCGCAACCTGCGAATGAGTCGGATGCAGTGGAGTTTATATTACAAACCGTTGATATTATGAACAACGCATTTTTTCGGTTTCCAAACTTTCACGAAATAGCTAAAACTGTGTATAGAAAATGTTAGAAATTATTTTAAATTTAAACACATGGGAAAAGATATGTCCATCTACTTTTCTAAGGCGTTTTCCTAAAGCAATGTTCGATTTTGATTTCATTTGACGTGGTTTCAAAACATGTTCATTCTCAGAACACGATTGATTGTAGAACCATTCTGAAAAAAAATTATTTCATTTTTTCTATTTTTTTTCTCTAGGTGCTCCGCTAAAGATCGGTATAGAAGTGATTCTCGCTAGCTTTGACAGTATCTCCGAGGTCGACATGGTAAGTACCCAACATGGTACAAGCAGCAGGCCTGGCTTAAAGAAATATCATAGCACATCATAGTTTACTATCTACGAGACCACTTTCCTACAGGGTTATGTCCATTCGCTGCATGCCGTTACCCTGTACATCAAATCTCCATTCTTCTCGTCTTTGTGTGTACCTCATCCACGTTTCTCGTTTACTTTGCACCAAGTCACCATGAATGAGATCATTAGACTTATGTGAAATAAGGAAAAACAATTTCATTCCGCAAAGAGCCAGCTTCCATTACTTCGCAGCAGTTTTGAGCGTAGAGGCCAAATAGTTTTGAAAGTCAGCATATCGGATTGCATTTGAACCACGTTCTTGTAGTAGCCTTCGCCCTAATCGTCTCGGTGTGTTTTGTATTGATCCTACCCGCAACAATTTAATCATGGCTTATCAAGTTGGAAGAGACTTTGTGTCAAGGATATCCTCCTCTCATTTCCTTTACTCAGGCGCTTCACTATGGTTCCGATGAATACAATAGTGCAAGCTTGTAGTGACAGGTACGTTCTAAATGCCCAAATAGGCTAATTGCAAGAAGCGGCATGAGCTTGACATTTTCAAACCAGCTTTTTGGTAAAGCTAAACACCGGTAAAAGAAACTTGGAAGTTACAGAGAGGGGGATCCGATGCAAAAGAATTTTCTCTAATTCCATACAATATTAAATTGAGAACTCGTATCTCGCTATACCATTTCTGAAAAATGTAGATTGAAAGCTGTTTTTTTTAAAGATGCTGGGTTTTAATTAGGAACATCACAACAGTTTCTTTCAAGGGACTGTAGTCGTTTAGATTCGAAGCTCAATTTAATTCAATAAATCTAAAGCGAGAAGTTGGTTTATGTGCTTGAAGTTTCTTTTTTTTATAATGTTTTAGAATCGCTGTTGCTCTTGTCCATGCAATTCTTATAGTTTGTTGTCAGAGAGTATTGACAGTGTGATTTTCTTTCGCCTCTTTGCCAAGGAGGCTCGTTATAGCCGCCCTTCCTTCGTGATTTCACACCGGTGCATTCACCTTATGTTAGCCCTTTTGTTTCTTTTTACTGCTTTTGGTATCCTTGCTTAAATCCTTGTTCTTATCTTCTAACTGCAACTTATCCTTCTCTATGCCGATTTTTTATGGTTGTGAACTCAATTTATTATACGATTTTCTATTTTTTTTTTAACCGGGTTCCTACACCAACCATTTTCTGACGGCGCTCTACGCATTCTCCTGCATCCTAACCCAGATCCTATTCTCCTTTGTATTCTTGAACTTTAAACTTGCCTGGGCGACCTTAACTTCTGATTCCCTAAAGACCCTTGTATCGCCTGCGACTGTCTGGCTAGTTAAAACATTCTTTGAGAAAAGTAATTAAGTTTTTTCCCCTCTCCAAGAAAAGCTAATCAACGCTTAACCCTCGGCGTGGCTCGCTACCACCAGTGCCTTCATGAGTACCCTTCCACCTGATGTATCACGTCCTGGAGAGCAGGTTTTTTGCCACAGGGGACACTCACGCCTGTCTCTTTCAGGCATCTGCTGTTGATTTGTCACAGTTTCTAGGCAAATATCCCGCACTGCTGGTTTGACCAGTTTGTGTTTGGGTGAATATTTTATGATGGAAAAATGGTAAATTTACGACCATTTTGGTTTTGGTTTGTTTTTAACTCCTCTTGTTTAAACATTGAATCGAAACGCGAGAATAGAAGCAAATAAACTGGTGTTCCTTGAAAGTTCAACAAATGTTGAGTCTTCGCCTGCTTTTTTATATATTACGATTTTCATAGCTGTCTTTGCCGTTCTGTTTTTTGAACATCTTATCGTGAGAGAAAAAATAATGGTACTAACTTTTTTATTATTCTGCGTGTTTTCTTGTAAAGGTTTTTGTTCAAAACAGACCTAGAAAATGCTCGAGCCAAAGTAAGCAAAAAAAAAAGCTTCATTCAAAAATTTACTAAAGCTAAAAGAATTGCAGTTTAATCTGGAATTGAAAGAGACAAGGAATGCATTCAGCCCTAACACGATTTTTTTTCATAATAAAGGTACAATTATGTAGCCACTAACGGAAGATGGGATGTTGGGTCAGATACTGGAGGATAAATTGTAAAAAAAAATAGACTATAAATCAGAATCTCTAACGTTACAACTACTAGACAGATTCCATAATAGCCATGCGGTGGTCACGTATATCAAAAGGGAAATGAAACTTCCGGTCGTCGATCCTTCTAGAGGGCTAATTCTAAACAAGAGTTTTATGAATATATGCATGCAGCCGTCATTTGGAAGTTTTTTTTCCCCAGCAAAATATTTAAATCGCTTATATAAACCGGGCGATTTTAATCCTCGGAACTCATTCGCTTTTTTTGGTCCGTGCATCTGAACTGGGACCACTAAGTAATACGACCACTTGTTTTGCAAAGGTGTACCACTTGAAGCCTGTTGCATAGCGAGACTCCCGAGTTTTCCGTTTGTCTTATGCAACGGCCAGTTTGTCACCGTTTGCCGAGCACAGCCTCATGATTGTTTGTTTAAAAATTTAATGTCCCAGTCGATTTCGAGGTTATATCAGTGACGGCGCTGGGGACAATTGAAAGCGTGCTGCTACACTGTGGTGTAGGGAGCGTTTGCGTACACCACACCCAGTCCCATTATTCTGACAACGGGCCGATCAGACTTAATTAACACTATATCCATTATGCCAGACAGTAGGCAGATCAGCTGCTAATACCAATTTTAAAGTCTTTGGTTTGACTCGGCCTCATGAAGAAGTTCGCGGCGAACTTATAACGATGATTGGTTGAAGTTATATAGTGCTATTTTCATTTGGAATCAGACAAGATAGAAAGTCCCGATACATTGCGTATGTGCGCTAAAGGGGTATTTTGCAGACGTTGATTAATTTTAAAGTTATGTTAATGGACAAGTTTTTTTACATCAACAGTCTTTTATTGGTTTGACCCAATTCTTTTGCCAAGAACGTTGGTCGTCATTTTGAAAAAAAACCTTCGCCTAGAACAAATCGTGCTATCGTTCGTGCTACCGTTCGTGCTATCGTTCGTGCTATTCAACGGCCTTCCAGTTCATATTCGACTCAAGTTGTCGGGGTTTTTGCTCATCACACCCCTCCCCTCACCTGCCAATCGCTGACCATAGAGAAAAAAATGTTTAGGTTGAAAAAAAAACCACTTTTTTACACCGTATGTGAATTTTACAGACATACGGAATAACTTTTCTGGAGAAAGGTGTTTAAAAGATCTAAAACAAAATATCAATAAAGCACCAATAGGACAGGCGCTAAATACACTTTTACCGCCCGAAATACTAAACCATATATCCATGCTTTTTAGGAGGTTCGGCGGTAAGTTCTAGCAGTTTTACTCTATTACAAAATTTCCATCTGATGTTACTTCGTATACTAAAACCACCCACAACCAATCTCTGGCTTGACCGGTGAATCTACCGTCCATCTTTCTCTACTCTCCAGGCGCATGACGACATGCAGAATGAGATTTAAGTGAAAACAAGAGTGGCAGTCTTTTTTGAAAATCAATACCTAATTAATCTATAGTGTCTTTTGTATTCTATAATTTATGTGTCCTATTAACATAATCATGTCTCTTACTTTTACTAAGAATTAAAAATCTTCAAGAAAACAAAACAATGAAGCTAAATAAAAGTTTTGCCTCCGATACAAATCTGTCGCGTCAAAATCAAAACATTATATTCAAGCGGGTTATTTCATTCTCTTTATAGTTTTGTATTTTGCATACAGACCTTCGCAAACAAATAGGCATAAGCCCCCATTAATGATTAAATTCTCACTGCGATCGAACCCAAGGAAGTTATGCTACTCCTCAACAAGCACGCTTTTGGCTATTCTTTCTAAAATGTCGTTGTTGTGATTGTTCTTGTTTTTGTTGTTTTGCTCCTTGTGTTATTAGTTTTTGTTCATTAATTGAATATCTTCTTTTCATCTTTAGAGAGGGACGATATCGGTACATTAATACTTTTTTTTTTTACAAAAAGTAAAGAGGTCCTGTGAAAGTCGGGCCCTTAAGGTATTTTACACTATTTACTTTTATTTTATATGCATAAATGATTTATGGCGACACAAAAGTTTAATCTATGTGTTTTGCCCATTATGAACTATATTAATATTCATTTGGATGCTTTTAATAACAATTACCCACGAACTAGCGGGCCCCCAAATAGCGTTGTTACATTGCCAACGAGAGATCTTCCTAATTTTTTGCATAACCTTGCCAGATTGTACTTTGTGTTGGCATGGTCATAATTATCTTACTTCATATATATTTTCGTCTCCATGACACTTAACTTCCATTAAGACTGGAACAGAACACACATTTTTTTCCTATCACCCAAAGATTCTCTTCATCGTGACTGTATTATCCAGACCCAACTATACACCTTTCAGCAAATTTAATTTCGTTTGCTCCATGAGAAAATAAATCTTCCTTACATCCATAATCAAAATGTTCGGATATTATCATTTTAAAAAAGTGAAGCTATTAAATTTTGTTCTCTAGACTTTAATATCAATCTGGATTTAGATAAGCTTAAGCTCAATTGTTGTTGTCCGACAAATATCTGCTTTCGTATTGGGAAGTAAACATAAAAAATGTGTTTTAAAAATTCATTTTCTATAGAAATCTCTAATTACTTTATTGTGCCTTTTTACAGCAGCTCAATTATGACCTGTTACAAAGCATTGAAAAGAGCTTCTTTGTGTTACTTCAAAGAGTTAAAGCCTATAGCCACTCACGTTTAATGTGATTTGACAAATTTTTATCTGTAAATCTGTTTCAAAAGAATTGTATTTTGGAATAATTGAAGTTCGTCAAAAGGGAGAAAAGTTGGATTTAAGATAGTGGTTCTTTTTCCTTATCTCCCACCCTCTTCTCCTACTCCTTCTATATGCCTTTCTCTCTTTGTTTCTTTCTTTCCGTCTCTCTTCCTTGTCTTTCTCATATCTTGTCAGTATCCACCCCCCACCCTGTCACTATCTCTGTCTCTGTTTCTTTCTCCTCTATCTAGAGTTGTCTAGGATGTCAGCTAATGATTTAAAACTGAACGAGACAAAAAAAACGAAATCATTGTTATTATAACACTGGCTAAATTATTAAATTAAATCTACCTTCAGTTAAAATTCGCAACAAAAAGAAGATAACACTTTCGACCTCTGTTAAAAATTTATGCAATATTTTTATTTGGATTCTACTCCAAAAATGGATCAACATAAATATTTCAGATTGAAGTAGAAGTAATTTAGAACTCAGTATCATTTCTCAAATAAGGTCCTTTTTAACCACTGGTTTCACTCAGATACTCGTTTGCTCCCGTGTATCATCCAAATTTGTTTACTTGCAATTTATTGTTAGCTTGGCTTCCAGACACCTAACTCAATAAAATTCAACAATAAAATCCAAAACAATGCCTCAAGGTGTGTAAACAGTTACGAAAATACAACACGTTATCCATGTGCTTAACTATCTGAATTAACTGCCTGTCATCTCGAGGGCTCATTCCAAAATTGCAACAATAAATTTTCATTGTAACAACACTCATACATTTTCTAAATGCCTCAAAGGCTTTGTTGTATATTGCAATCCTTTTAGAGTCTTGTATTATTCATCTAGAATTTTCATTGTCCAACGAAGGTTTGGTCTTTGGTTTACCTTTGTAAATCATTGTTCCTTTATCTGGAGCAACCCTCCCGAACAAATGAAAAATGCCCAATCAACTTCATGTTTTAAATTACCTTTAAAAATCCATCTTTTCAATCTGTGCTATAATTTTAACTGAGATAAAGTGTTGCAAAATGCAGCAACTGCAACAATGTCTTACATATTTTAATATATTTATGTCCTTATATCGCACTGTGATGTTTTACGTAAAAACGAGCGTAAAGCGCTAAACAGGTTAAGACAGTCATTTTTTCACCCGTGCTTTTTTCACACTTTTCTCTTTTATCTCTCTCTCTCTTTCTCTCCGTCATCCTCTCCCAAACTAAACAACTGGTTTTTATTTTCAGAATACTGTAAACATTTGGAAAGTTTCGTTTTTTTTCTTCATACCATGATCTTGTATATTACCACACGTTCCGCAACGGTTACAAAGTTGGAAATCTGGAAATGAAAATACATTAAGATAAGTTTACGTCCCGTTTTCGTCCCAGACTGATGCTAGTAAGCAGTAAGCACTGAGTTGAACGCCTTTCGCCTGCTGGTGGTGACGTGCGTCTCTAGCTGTCTTACGCTGGCCTCAGAATGTTTATAGAAGTGCCTGTGTCAACACACTTGTGATCTCCCTTACTTAAATACAACTCGTTTTAGATCTAGACGAGAAAATTGATTAGATTAATAAGGAACACCACAAATAAACGGTTGGCTACAGTACTTACATTTCGTGACCTGTGACTACGTGCTTATCTGGATTTTGCAACGGTGGAGGGTAAACAACAGCTGACTTTAGCGCAGACAGGAAAGACTGCTACATTATGACTACTACTTCTACTACTACTACTACTACTATTACTACTACTACTACTACTATTGCTGCTGCTGCCTATGCTGCTACTTCAGAAATTCAAGTTATTTTTTTCATCGCTGGAAGTCAAATAAAAAATGCTGATCTTGCAACAGAGAAAACCTGAAGTTAAAAAACCCAAGTCATGTTTCCTCATCAAATAGGATTAGTAGACATTTGAAGACATCTTGTTACTAGATCATCAGGGAAAGAAATGCGATTCTTCAGTCCCAATATAGCGTGGGTGGTTCAATAGTGTTAGAAAAAACTATATGAGAGAAAAAAGTGATAGAGAGAGGGAGACAGAGACGCACAGAGATCGATAGATAGACAGATAGAGAGATAGAGAAAAACAGACGAATAGACAGACAGACAGAGACAGAGAGAGGGAGAGAAAGAAAGAGAGAGAAAGAGAGAGGGAGAGAAAAAGAAAGAGAGAGAGAGAGAGAAACACACAAAGACAGACAGACAGCAGACAGACAGACAGACAGAGAATTTCAAAAAGATAGAATGCCAACAACAGAGACAATGAACAAGACAGAAAGGTTTAGTTTGGCGATTTCAAATTTACATAAACTTTAAAAAATGTAGAAACGTGATTAAGACAAATACAAACTAGAAAAAATAGTTGGGTGAAATGTAGAGGAGTGTACACATAGAGGAGGAACAATAGGAGTGATAGAAGCAGAGAATGTAGAAGGATACAGTTACCCTTATAAAGTTAGCACATAAAAGATTGTGATACAATACATATAACTCTTCAACTTATAATTGCCACTTCAAAAAAACAACAACAACCGAGCAGCAGCAACAGCAGTTTAAGTAGTAGTGGTAGTGGTAGTAGTAGTAGTAGTTGTAGTGGTAGTAGTAGTAGTAGTAGTAGTAGTAGTAGTAGTAGTAGTAGTAGTAGTAGTAGTAGTAGTAGTAGTAGTAGTAGTAGTAGTAGTAGTAGTTATGGTGGTGGTAGTAGTAGTAGTGGTAGAAGTAGTAGTAGTGGCAGTAGTAGTAGTGATAGTAGTAGTAGTGGTAGTAGAAGTACCAGTAGTAATAGAAGTTGATTTGTTGTTGATGAAGTATTTGTTGTAGTAGTAGCAGCAGAAGCAAGTGTAGAAGTAATCGACTTGTTGTTGTTGTTGATGATGTTGTTTTAGTTTTCGAATAGAACTACCATTATCGTTTTGAAATAGTGCTACTAATAGTAGTAGGGGTAGCAAAATTGTAACAGCTGCAGTTGTATCAGATACAGTAACAAAGAAAAAAATTATGTATTTGATACCGAATTTCGTTGGAACAAGTTCGAAAACTAGGATAGATTTTGATTGATGGGATATATTCGTCACACTCAAGATTGAGGTATTAGTACAAATTTTATAAATGTTGTACACATTGGATACAGAGAGGATAATCTGCGTTATGGGTGCACACACTCGGCACGGGTAGTCGATGAAAACAAAAAAATTGGTCAACAAGTAAACAGTGGAATAAAATGACGGATTCACGGTACTTACCAAGTGAATGTCTTCGAATCGATTCATGTCAATAGTTTCTCTCTTCAAAAGTCGAAAAAATATTGGCAACTTTTGTGTGTGTAGACAAAGCCTACTTTGGGCACTCTATGAGGGGGTTCGGCTGTGTTCGTTATTTAAAGATTAAGAATAGAGAGCGTTATGTCTTTTCACATTATACTATCTTCCGTTTTAGTCAGGTTCATTCTTCTCTCTAAATCAAATGGTATTCTGCTAAACGTTTTTCATCTTACCATAAGAAATGGAATTTGTGCTTTTGTTTGGCAGCATTTTTTCGTTGTACGTAAGTATAAAACCGTTTTTCATGCTACCACAATAATTCAATATGACACCCACAAAACGTGTATGTTACAAAACATTTCAATTTTTTTTTAAACATTGAAAATCAAGAAGGGAATATCTTATGTGCAAACGTGCAGTATCGAATAGACCTCATGAGCCGGGGAACACAAAAGTAAGGTAACGTAGACCTGAATACGCTTTCCTCACAAAGAAAATCGCAAAACCCAGTACGATAAACAAAGGTCTATTGAGAGAGTGGTAATCCATCACATTAAGTCAGAAAGTTCCGCTGAAAAGAAGCCGGTATTCACTACAGCACCGTGGTCTTAAAGTAAGAATCAGGCTCTCTGAAGCTGGACAATGCCTCTGAAAAAGGGCCCCAGCAATATCTTATGCCACTTGTGACCGCCTTTGGTCGTGTACGTACAGCTTTGGCGTATTCATTTTATTTACTTTTCCAATCTCTACACTGATTGACAATGTTAAAATTTCGCTCTTAACAGAGCGGTATTTTGGATTCGCCTACATTTTGCCAGAATGATAGCTTTATATAAACCAACAGCTGGTGTCTTTAATTATATTCTCTGAAGAGAATAATTTTTTCGGGTCAATTCTTTTATTAGCGTTAATTCAAGGACCATCAAATATAACAAACATCTGCAGGAAATGAGCTTCTCAGAAAGCTACCTCGCACGTTTCAGCAATAATTTTGAGTCAAACAAAGGAAATATTTCTCAAATTTTCTTGTAATTTAGAAGTCGGATACTTTTTTCAGCCTCTAAGATGCACACTCGTTTTTTGAGACAACCCAGAATAGGCTATCTCTCTTTTTCTTCCTTGCTATGCATACCTTTGTGCTTCACCCACAGAAATCTAAAAATAGGCTAGAACAGGCGATTCTTCTTCCCGATTGGCTCCTATCTTGTGAGGATAAGAGAGAGGGCGATGGCGCAGAAGTGTTGGCAGCTTAGTCGTGAGGCCCACACTCGCTGCGCAGCCGATACAAGGCTTATAGTAGGTTTTTCGCTAGAGAGTGGGGGCTGCCTGTGCGTGTAGTAAAATTATGTTGAAAAAAAAAACGCTTGGGGGTTGAGGTTTGTGTGTGTGTGAGGGGGTGATGATAATAATAATAATATTAATAAAAAATAATAACAATAATAATGTTAAGAATAATAATAATAATAATAATAATAATAATAATAATAATAATGATACTTAATATTAATAACCCCTAATCCGCAGATGCAGTGGACCGTTACGCCTGACTGCT
>BMAT01011409.1:257851-269471 GCA_019649035.1 Elysia marginata
AGATTGTGTTATAAACCCTGTCAAAATATTTATTGTTTTAATCTAGCTCATTTTTACCGTTCATAGAAAGGGTTACTCAGCTAGTATTACAGAGTTTAAGCAGCAACGCGTGAGTATGACGCGAACGTCTGTGGGTCTATTTTTAGAAACTGGTTTCATTATTTTTATAGTTTCCTCAATCTGCTTTCCCGATTTTCACGTACGCGTAGTGCGACACGGTGCGTGTGCTAAAGGTCTCTATCATTAATTATGGGTGTTTATGTCGTATTTGTCATCTGTTAAAATTTCACTTTGCTAGCTAATACGGGATGACTATGGGAAAATAGGAGAGATACTATCTGAACCCTTTAATTTGTTTTAACTTTTTTGTTGGTTTAACTTCGTCTACATGTAGTTCAAAGCCGAATGTGTGTGGCTAAAGCAGTTAAGGCTTTTTACAGAGTGCACCGATTCACCAGAATGTTTGAATGTAAAATTTAAAACTTTTCCTTCAATATAAACACTTTCGATTTTTAAGAAATTAAGATAGATCTAGATCTAGAGATTTTAAACTTGAGAGAGCTACACTCTGATCAAAAGGCCGAAGCTACAATGATAAAATTCGGCCAGATCAATAAATTGGTAATAGCTCTAATCTAGACCTAAAACAGAGGTAACTAAATTAATTAAATTTACGTTCTAGATCAAGATCTAAATCTAGACGTCTATACGAAATAGTTCTAGAATTCTAGTAGATAGAATCATAGATTAGAATCTAAACTAGGTCTCGAGAGAACTACATTCTATTCGAAAAACCGAGCAACCATGACAAAAATCCAGCTCAATAAGTTATTGACATCTCGAATCTAGAAAAACAACTGAAATACCCATCTGGGTTTTAATTTAAATGCTAGATCTATATATATCAGGAATAGTTGATGGTTATCAGATGATTAGATCTGATATCTCCTCTCCATTCACGTCTTTCACGTCTAGTCTTTGATTCTTTTTCATTTCAAACGTAAACCTTTCAGTTTTTCCTTACCTAGAAAGAGTGATCTGCCGTGGGACGTACGTCTAAGATGAATCGCTTACAGAGCTCTTAGTAAACAAAATCACATTTACAATGTTTAGCTCTACAAAAAAAAAAGAACCAAACATGAACTTTAAAATCAAAGGGCTTACTGCCATACTGCAAATTTTTAAGGACATTCTGGTGAAAACCACATCAAAATCGGTGCACTCTATGAAAAGTCTTTCGCCACACAAAATTTGCAGTCCTGTAATAGCGATGAGATGCCTATCTCTACTTCCACCAATCTCGTTCGGATGTCGGAAAGATGTAATTAGCAATTTCTATCCCGGAAATTAGCTTTAGCGAGGCCCCTTTGTCATTAAGATATTCATAAATATTCATTCGTCCGTTTCTACAGAGATATTAGCGTGCAAAGGGTATTTGAAAAATTCATAGCACTGAAATGATCAACTGTGGGAAGAGTATAGCCTCTTGATTAGTTCTTTTTCTGAGTAATTTTCCATCTCGATTATGGAATGGTGATAAACGTTTAATTTGAATACAAATGATAGTATTTGACACTTCTTTTGGAAAGAAATTGGTTCATTAATAACTAAACTGTTATGAGATAAAAGATTGAGAGAGCAAGGACAGAGTCAAAGGAGGGGATGCAACCAAAATAAAAAAAATACTTAAAAGAGATGGGCGATAAAAAGAAAGAGACAGACAGACAGACAGACAGACAGACAGAGAGAGAGAGAGAGATAAAGTCGCAAAGACATATGTTGAAGCAGTTTGTGTATGTGATGTAGTAGCACAAAAGAAAAGAAATCAATCTATGAGGATAAGTGGTTAAACACTGATATAAAAATAAGCAACACTGAGTTTGCATGTATGTCATGCGTAATGCCAGACAGGAATTGGAATTAGTATGACCGTCAGCCAGCGCGTCTCGGGCGCTCATCAAACCTAACATGTTTATCTCCCTTGCTGACCAGACCTCTTCTGAGCTGAAATTTTACCGTGACAAGATTAGAGGAACCCGGCGCCTTACCCAACTCGATTTGGTTATATATCTCAAACAGCGTTGGGCCGGCATTTGTTCCTTTTAGTTTTCTTTCTGACGTCCCTTTTAACTTCACAGGATGGACACTTTAAAGTATTATCTGAAGCTCTTCTATAAAAACCATAATGTTTACAGGAAACAGAAGACTGGAGAGGTATATTATTTTGTCGTGTAACTCGTTAGTTGTTAAAGCTGTACTGGGAAATCTTGTTTGCATAAAAAGTAACCAAAAAATAAAGAATTACCTTTTGGGGGGAAAAGCTTATAAGTACCTCTTTTCCATTTTCACATTTAATGTCCAAAAATGTGAAGAAAATGTACGACAATTTTTTGTCGTCATTACTGTAAACATGGCGCAGCCACGAAAGGATAAAAACTCAGATAAACGTGCAAGTTCCATATTTCATAATTATGTTTTTCCAATTTATACCTAATGTGAGACGGCCAGGGTATATCAGGCAAAATTCCGAATTCAGATAGTCAAAAAGAGAAAATGGACATTTTCATTATGTGATTAAAAAAATTTTATTAGTGCGTGTCATTTTAAAAGTTACCGATCGGATCTGTCGCATAAAATCACAAATCATTATAACAATTGCTGGAAATGAGAAAACTAACTACATGTATAATATTTCTAGGTTCAATGGAAAATCTTGAAAAATGAGCTCCTTCGTTGTACATAGGTCTCATTTAGCTTCCGCATTCATTCACCTAGGACACAGTTTGGAAATAAAAAAAAACATATTTAGCCATCTCATAAAAGTTTTAAAAAAAACTTTGCGACAACTCAATTATCTTATTTAAAAACTGTTTTAATTCTACACCTCTCCAAAACGTTACACATGTGAAACAACCAGTGTCGTGAGATCTCGATTCTGTAGGTCTGTGTCTAAAACTTTTAGGCGATTTTTTTTATAATTATACCAAAGCGCTTGGGTTATTGCAAGTAAATCTTGTCATACTTTATCTGAAAATTTATATATTTTTGCTACCAAGCAGGCCGACGTGATACGTTTAATGGTAGCTCTTGACTTGATACTAAAGTTACTTTCTACAAGTCATCACTATCCTAGAGGCAGATTTGACACTTCAAAGAGGAGTTAAAAGAAATGGAGAGACAATTATGCAGATTTAGATAGAGTGGGAAAGAGCGTTAGAGAGGTTATACAGTGATAAGAATCTACCAATAAGAACAAAAATAATAATACAAACTCATTTGGTTATTTCGATGGGTTTTCTTTATCAAACAGAGAAAGTCAGGGACCGACATACCTCTCTAGCAACCTCTCTGATCTCTAGCGTCCGTTATATTCATTACCCTTACACAATTAGTAAGACCAAGCACTGGGTAGCCAGATAGAAGTTTAGATGGTCAATATTGAATCGGAAATGGGTATGACTCGATTAGCAATATATCTGTCGTGATCCCCTCGTTAATTTGCTTGATGCTAAATGAATATTTGAGGATGTTCTAATTTAATCATAAGGGAATACTTGGTATACCTCCGCTTAAAATTATTTCTTTTTTTATAAAAGACCATTTCAGACAAAATAACATGATGACAAAACATGGAAATTGTCTATCAAATGGGTCTCAGTTCTCGTATCTATGATCTTGTTAATCGAACCTTGTTTGGAGCTGTTTGGACATTACGAGAACATTCCAAAACAAGTTCATCCAACAAACTAACCACTCCGTAATTTTAGCCTTTTGGTATCCTAAACCAGCAGTGCGATGAAGAAAACAAAAACATAGGAAAAGGACCGTTTTTTTGTATTGCAGTTATGGTAACAGCAGAGATATATAGAAATGTATGATAAACTCGACAAATGCAAAAAAGACACTACAAATGTATCCTGTTCTGACATATTTTACTCCAAAACTATCATTTATAATATAAATGGTTTACATTAGTAGGGACTTTTGGAGATAACTCAAAAAAGGTAAATTTGACCTCAACACATTATACTAACATTTAACTAACTGCTGTTTTCGGTTACATTATTTTGTTCCATGCAACTGGGTCACAAACAGGTAAAGAACTCTGTTAACTGACATAACCCAACAAGGGGCGGGAACTTTGAGTCTATATCTTGGGTAAAAAAATCATTTTCAAAAATACCTATGGACTAGGTTTTAGGCATTCAAAAACATAACAACTAACCTATCATAGCCTACTTTAAAGTCTCATATCTGCAGTATCTAAACCATTTTTTCTTCCAATTTAAGACTCCTCCTTGTCAGACGCCTTGCGGGCACACAAAAATGGGAAAAGTTAGTTTTTGATGGGTTTTTTGGTTGGATATTTTAAGTTTTTTAAAGCTTATTTATACCACGATGTTATCAACTATTTTCTCACAATAGCTATACCCGGTCCTTGCTTAGGTGACGGTTTGAACTTTTCATAATAATGTAAGCGTTCACTTTGGACATATAGGCCCATGTACTTCCACCACAGACCTTTACTTTATTTTAATACTGCATGCAAGGCTCAACTGATAACAGAATTTCCTATAGGATAAAAATGATTTGCTTGTTTAAACACTGTTTCAATAACTTATTTAAACATGTTGAAATTGAGGTATATTACAATCTTACTGTAAATTTATTTCGCAAATATTTACTATTTGTAGCATTCGTTCTTTTAATTCAAGATGAAGTTGTTATATATTTTCGTGCATCTGCTGAGGTAAAATCAACACTTTATTCTTAACTCTTGAGTTAGAATCTAGTGGATAAAAATGTACCGACTTGACAGATTGTTGTTTGCAAAATGCACAGATTTCGAGTGTTCGATCAACCAAGATAACTTCTCTTTGAATACCCAGAATCACATCGATATTAGAAGCATGTGTAGGAGAAGACGATGGGTCAGTCAGCTTCAGGCTATTGGTATTGTGTTTTCAAGTATTTACACGTTATTCTATACTCGTCTCAAGTGCATATTATCGCTAACACTTCCAGCTCGAAACGAACGCATTTGTTTTGTCCCCTGTCACTGTGGTTGGGAAAGGGTGTGAGTAAGGTACATAGAACGCAAGCTGAACGATGGAAACGGAGATTACATCAATACAACGACACATTCTGAATTTTACTTCTTTTCTTGAGATTTACGGAGTACTTCATAAGATTGTGGTGGTTCATCTCGTGGATTTAGATAAGTGCCCTCGTTTTCGGTCGCTTTTCTTTCCTTCCTTATTTTGATAATTCATTCGTTCAGCTCGGCTCCATTTTCTAGATAATCGCCAAGACTGTCAGTACATGTAGTAGCCTGAGGAAATGAAATACAAGTGGTAATGGTTCACATCCGGTTATGTAAATTATATCTCCAGTCCTCAGTGTAAGGTACTTGTGATGAAATCGGGTGTGAGCGCTCACGATGTTTGATGCTGTGACAGTTCTCGCCGCAGGACCTAGGAGAAAAGAGCTGCTCGTGACAAGAAATACAAATGTCACGCATAATATAGACACAAAATCGTTATTGGAGTTTCCTCTTATTCAGTCCTCAACTACAAATCTCTTGGATGCTCTTCTTGCTTGTGACAATTTCATTCCCTGAAACTGCTCTCTGATAAGTCCTTGAAATAAAACTTTGCGTCATGAAAATAAAATTCGTGATCTTTTTCTTTTTGTTTTGTACTTAGAATTTTAGTAGGAATCGGGCTTTTTATGTTTCTGTTTAAGGATTAGTATAAAACTGTTGTGAGTCTAACAATTGGCTACAGCGGTCGGTCTGTAAATAGTAGGCCTATTCTTTACCTATTGATGTATAGGCCATTATTTCCATTTTCCCCTTTGAAAGGCAGAGACAGGGCTAGATAAGAAGCGAGAGAAAATAAACGACCATATTACAGTTTGCAAGCCTAATTATGTTAGCGCCTTACTCGTGGTATTCATAAGTACATGAATTTATATTATTTGCTTATTCTTACAAAAAAGAAGTGAGTGATCTGTTACGTCCCTTTTGGATAAACCCGTTTATTTCGGAGTTATGCTATTCGAGTTAGAGTCATTAAAGTACCAGAGTTTTAACTTAGGCAAAAAAATTTAAGAAGAATATCTTTATGTTGACTTCCACATTTTTCTATTCCTATAGTTTTATGCATTCCGTTAAGCAAAAAATAAGAACTTTCTCTATCCTGAGTTACTTGATGTCAAAACAAATAACAAACAAACATGTATAATTATATTGCACTAACTGTTTTATTTCTAAAGGGCCCCAACACAAAATAAATCTGAGCAACTTGTGTTTAGTTTGTTCTCTTTGTCTCAATTTTTAAAAAATCTTAGCTGCCAAGTAACTTTTTGGGTCACCAAAGACGTGAACAAGGCTAAGACCTCATGTTAGGAAATAACTTATACAAGTTCCACCAATCCCTCCACTTTCAGATGAAAGTCAATTTTAAAAACCAAAAAAACACCCATCTACATATTAGTGTCTCATGTTTGTTACAACAAGAGTAAAGCAAAATACATCAGTATGTTGGAGCAATGCGTTGAAGCGGTTTTTTCAGTTTGTTTTTATACTCGTAAACGACATTGCAGTATTGCCAATTTAGTAAAATAACATATGCCTTTTGCCTCTACTTTAATAAATCTATAATGTGCGATATGTTGGCTTCCAAACATGCTAAAGCATTTTAAGGCTATTGTCATGAAAAATTCCATGGAAAGTCAGGAAAACCCGATTATCATAATTTTCTTTATTGACCAACGTGGAATGTTACGGCTATGCTATGACCTCTCACAGTAAAGTAATTTCCTATGATGCGATTGACGTCCCATCTGATCCACCAAACAGTTTTTAGTCATTGATCACCTTGATATCCGTATTATAAACTAAGAGAAACGTTTTGCTGCACGAGAAACCAGTGTCAACATACTCAGAGTGTGGTCCTAAACTCTCTCGTCGGGCCCCTGTAAAGCAAGATAAAAAACCTCGCCCATTTCGCATATTTTTTTTAATAGTAAAAATTTTCTGGGCATTTATTTCCTGGTAAAGCTGTTCTTTCTGTCCTGATGAAGCAAGAAAAAAGCATGTTGCGTGCTCAGAAGCCCTTAAGCTCTCTCATTAGCCTCCATAGCCGGCCTGTCCAACTCGAGGCAAAGCTTTTCTTTCTTCGCTGAGAGCTCAACGAGCCGAGTTTTTCTCCTTCAGCCTACTATGGGTTATTCTCATTTTTGAAGAGTGGGTTATTCTCATTTTGAAGAGATGCTCTGCTGTCCAGGAAGAGCCTGTTCAGGGCCAAAGGGTACCCAGGTTATTTACTCGAGGGGAGTTGTGGATGTGTGCACAAAGTAAATACTGCTCTCCCTTTTTATATTCACCGCTTGTATGTATCGTGTTGCTGCAAGCAATTTTCATCATGAAAAAAAGCAATTACACCAAAGTTGCTCAAGTAGTGATAAAAAGAAAATTATGCAGAGAGACAAATTTTCAAGAACATTATTTGAAGGTCAATGAGAATTACAAAACTTTCTAGAGTAATGTTTCTAATTATCTTTTTCACATGAATGTGCTTCCATGCTCCTACATATTTGCTTTTTGATTAATGCTTTTGATGTGTCTAATGCTATTTTTGTCTTTTATAGGTTTTTTTTTTTTTGCTTTTGGTCCTACATGAGGTTGCCGTTGGTATTATTTTTTATATTTTGGTGGCGACGCTAAGAATAGCGATACCGATGATTGATTTAATGTTTCAGTACCATATGACAGTGGTTATTGCAATGTTATTCTTTTGATAACTGCTTTAAACTAAGTAGTTGTTATGATGATGATGATGATGATGATGATGATGATGATGATGATGATGATAATGATGATGATGATGATGATAGTCATATTTGGAATGTTGGCAGCAGTTATACTTATTGCAATGTCATTATATTAATAACTGCTTTAAAACAAATAGTTGTTTGATGGTGATGATGATGATGATGATGATGATGATGATGATGATCGTCATCATGGTGGTGGTGGTGGTGGTGGTGGTGGTGGTGGTGGTGGTGATGGTGATGACGACGATGATTTCGAACAAACGGTTAAATATTATAAGGCATTTATAATAATTACTCGCTACTTCTAGATCTAACACATAAATCCAGAATCTCGATTATCTGCTAGACTATCAGCTTTTCATCTTGAGGCCAGACCCTTTGTAGATATAAAATAAACCTTACTAATGAACATGTTTTATGTAGTGTCAATGTCTAAGAGACTTGTTCAAAAAAGCCACTAAACTTTACATTTGTTTGAGACCTCTCATGGGTACTGCAATTGAATGCTCAGTGCTTCGTGAGCTATTATATCCTGTGCTATATATGTTCACACTTATTTTCACCCAGACTATGATGATGATGATGATGATGATGATGATGATGATGATGATGATTGAATTGATTTTTATTCAGTATATTAGCCCATCGGCCCAAATTACAATAGATCCACATGTATTCAGAAACATATATAAATCCTTATATAGCTCCTTTTCTTCATTACAGTGATACATCAGAATGGACATTTACAAAATAATATGCTATGCATATACATATATATACATGATGATATTAAGGAAGATGTTGATGATAAGAAATACCGGTTACTTATTCAACGCCTGAGTCTAGTGAGGAAGCGTGGGCGATGGGCAAGCAAGGATTCAAACCATGGATATTCTGATCCGCAAGTTAAATTCATCGCCAATCTATGACGATGTTTCCACGATTAAGCTTTCACTGAAAAAGACCATTAACTTTCTCCTATTGATTTAATCATACTTTTTTTTTTCGTCATTCGTCATTCCAGAACAACACACCACAGGAGACCCTGGAACTGAAGGAGGTTCACCTGACCCCCGCACCACTAGGGGTCGCTAACAGTCAGAGCTTCAGCCTTGACCTTGAGGATGGTCAGGCCGAGGTCGGAGGTTACCGGATGGCGCCCGTACAACCAAGGTGGGGGGCTTGTATTTTGAGTTTGCGTTTTGATAAGGGGTGGGGAAGGGTTAGAGAAAAAAAGGCAGAATAACAGAGAATGCATGGGGGAGGAAAGATACAAACATGAAAAAGAGACTCAATGTTTTACGCAACTTTTGAGTTTTTTCTTTTAAAATAACATACATGTCCAACTCGTCTTAGAGATATTTTGTCAAGATCATTTTGACAAAAAAAAAAAAAAAACATGTGATGGCTTTAGACAGGCTGAGCAGTTTTTGTTCGTCTTCGTTCAACAGGTTTTTGTGGTTTTTCTTTCGTCTCCTTTTCATCTCGTTTTATACGGTGCTTGACTCGGGTCTAATTTGTATTAATAGGATGAGCTCCAAAAATTGTAAAATTGCTTGGGTAGTTTGTTATATATTTGTTTTAAAAAGTTATCGTTCGTAATTGGCGTCATTAATTCTCGTTCACTCTATCTTTTCCCTCCGTCTCTTTGACAACCACCTTGATCATTAGCATGGCCTTCCTCATAACGACAACTATCCTTGTATCTTCATAAGTAGGACGTTGTAGCAGCCAGACAACTCCTAACAATACCTCTTCCTCTTCCATCATCTGTTTTTTTTTCTTCGTGTTCAACTTCATCCCATCTTTTTCCTCTTGTGTTGAGGCTGTTGACTTTTCTTTCTTTCACTTTAACAATTCTACCACGGGTACCTCAGTTTCAGAATATTCTTACCGTCAGTAACCTTGAGAAAGCATATACCAGGTACTTAAATGGGTATTGTTATACAGCAACATACAAAAATAAAATCTTCACATTATCTGCATACCAAAATACAATACTTAAACTATATTTGTAATCCACTATGCTTACTATTTTCTCTTATTGCAGGCCAGTTCCACCGCACTCACATAGTGCCTCTTTCTCCCGCAGTCATGCACACGGCACTTCCGTGCGCCGCAGAAGTAGTGCGCATGTACCACCCAGGAGACGTAGGCTCCTGTCTCACTTCCGGCAGAAGGCAAAGTCTATCAAAGTGAAAATCCCTCGCGTTCAGGACGTTAATACAATAGACAAATACGCAAGGCTGTTTTTCCCACTTCTTTTCGTCCTCTTCAACGCTAGTTACTGGGCTGTCTACTTGCTAACGTGAGGACTGTCATCAACCTTGGACTCGTCACGCACCAGACACCTGGTCGGGTGGCTTTCTCTCTAGTTGTGAGTGGATGTCCATCTAGTGATCTCACCGCCGTCACGGAATGGGGCAAAACAAAGTTGACAAAGAATAAGTTAGTCCCAAAAGGCTCTTGAACAGGTAAATCTTAAGAGCCATAATGCACAAGATCAAAGGGCTTGGCGGTTATGCCTAAAAGAGCTCAGAGGAGTATATTACATGCATAATATACACAACATAATTTAATAATGACATAACGATCAAAGACTGCAGCTCCTCACAACCCTTTTCGTTAGATACCAAGTGGTGTAATTTTTAGAGAGATCTATATAGAAAAAGTCATTTTATTTTTAGCAGCGTTTAAAAAATCCTAACATATCGTACAACCGGTTTATTCAATGATTGAGTTGACGCAAATTGCAAAGTTTCAAAACGTTAAGATTTTAGACAACTAATTTAAAAACGAATGCTGTTTCAAAGTGAAAAGCAACGCCTTGGTGGGCATTATTTTCTTCAAAGATATTAGACATTCTTTAGTTGTAGACCTGAAAAGAACTTGTTGAGATTTCCAACCTACGACTAATGAGAATTGATCGCAAGTCAAGTGTTCTTCTCGTGTGCGGACTTGTTCTCAAAGGCAAGATCTAGAAAGCATCGCTTCGGCATTATTTTGTCCTGTCTCATAAGAAACAAAGAAAGAGATAGGACAAGATAATACTGAGGCGATGAAATATAATTTCCAGGTGTTTAATTGCTTTATCAGATTTAAACATTTACAAACCATTATTAACATAATGCACACCAAGAAAAGTTTGGCAAAAACAAAAACAAAAAATAGCATCATTTTAAAGGACGTTCATGGTTTAATGATCGCCAGTCGAATCAGGGGATCAAGCTATTCGCAAATAAAACACTGAAGCTAGGATTGTATCACATGACAAAACAAATCTTATATAAATATATTTCATTATTATTTCTATGCATTTCCACACATCTAGTTTAAACCATTCTAAATCAGGAATCTTAATGTAAAATTGGATAGCAAGCTTTAGTTTTGATATAGACTAGACAGACGAGATAGTATAGACTATCTTTAATTATACACAGAGAAAATGAACCATGGTTTTATAAGATTGTTATGATCATTGCATTTCCCAATGAGCGATAAATTACACTTTTTTAACTTTGATGAAAAAATTGTTCATTGTTCACAAACATCTCAATTTTATAAAAGACAGTTTCATTATTCTAATTTGTTACTCTATTTCATTGATAAGAGCATTATTTATTTCACTGCAATAGGTGTGGTTCCGTTGAGAGAGGTTTTGAATATATATGTTGGTCACATAATATATGTTTTGTGTGTATGTGACTGAAAGAGAAAAAAGCTAAAGAGTGAGACGCAGACAGAGCCAGAGAAAGGAAGAGAGAGAGAGAGAGAGAGAGAG
>BMAT01011409.1:285055-296165 GCA_019649035.1 Elysia marginata
AGAGTTCTAACCAACAAACTGAATAAGAAGAAGAAGTTTTCAAAATGCTGACAGATGAGCAGAAGGAGTCAAGGGTCAATTTTTCCAGAAACTTTTTGCGGAGATTTCAAACTGAGCAAAATGACTTTTTGGGTCGGATAATTACCGGTGATGAGACTTGGGTGTATTCCTTGGATCCTGAAACAAAGCGGCAGTCAGCCGAATGGAGAGACTTTGATGAGCCTCGTCCAGAGAAAGTTCAACGCAAACAAGGGGCTCTCAAGGTCATTCACATGAACTTTTTTGACATGAATGGTGTGATTCTGCGCTGGCCTATACCTATAGGCACCACAATCAATGCACAGTATTACAAGAAGGTGCTGCAAGACAAACTCAGACCTGCCATTCGAAAGAAACGACCTGGGCTGTTGGAGTCTGGCATCTTGTTTCACCACGACAATGCGCCAGTCCATAAGGCCCGGGCAGTGACAGACGTTTTGGCTGGCTACAAATGGGAACTGCTGGAGCATCCTCGCTATTCACCTGACCTTGCCCCCTGTGATTTTCACCTATTCCCTAAAATGAAAGAACATCTTCGCGGCCAGCGATTTGAAACAGAAGAGGACATTATTCAGGCTACGAAAGTAGCAATAAAGAACCTGGACAAATGTTCTTACGTCACTGCATTTAAAGACTGCTTATAACGGATAGAGAAATGCGCCAACAATGTAGATGTTACGTTGAATAGGTCAGATATTAAAGGCAATCTGTGCCAAATTTCATCATCTTATGCCTTTTGGTTGTTGATTTATGGATGTGGGAAACTTATTTATGAAACGGACCTCGTATAATACCAAAATGAAATTTCGAAAGTTATCAGACACATATTTAGCAGTAAAAGCCATGGCACTCAGTGCTTGGTACATCTATCAAGTTTGTACAATTTCCATGAACTTCAACAGAAACTCCGACAAATGCAAGGCCTACTACACACTGGCTGAAAGTTTTGTATGAATCTGATTTACCTTATTTGTGGATTGCTGTCAATGTGTAATATCAAAAATAAAAATGGTTTAAGGTAAAACATTTGGTAAATATTAATGCAGACCAGCATCTTTTCCTTGACTTAATTTGGTAAATTAATGTATTTGAAGAAAGAGTGTTCAGTCTTTTGTTTTCAAGGATGATACTCTTGATCAAGTCGGCTTTCAGTATTGAATGTCTCCAATTGGCTGGGTATGGAAGAGGGTCAGGTGGACTTTGGAAGGTAGGCAGGGAGGCCACATTAGTGTGACATTAGTGGTAAGCCTTGTTGGTGACATTTTATACCTCAGGGGCAGCCAAGACAGACAAATGATTGGCCACAAGGTATTGAACTGTTCTAGCCAACTGTATGTTTTGACTGGCCACTAGAAATCACCTACCATGTCGGGATCATTGAAGTTTCCTGGGCCAGCTACAGCACTGAAGTTGTGTACATTATCTCCATAGTACTTGATGATGCTCTTTACACTGTCCCAGGAATCTGTGATGTCGTCGTAGTTTCTCCAGATATTGCAATGCTTGGCAATCGATGGGTAGTCAGGCTGCAATATTAAAGAAAAATATATTGACACCAATCATATCAATCAAATCAATCATTTTGTCTTACAAGAGATTTCTAACAAATTAACCAGGGATAAAAGTAATGCTAAATAAAAATCAGAAAATTTTTAAGAGCTAAAGCTCGCCACTGGTTACTGACTGCTATTATGTTAGACCCTTTCATATAGCCACCCCCTACCCCACTCACTAGGGAAAATCTTGCTTCAATTCAACCTCTTGTGTCGTTTGCATTTTGCTTTTCTCATATTCTTTAAATAATTTGAGACAATCTTGATTAAAGTGAAAACTTTTTTAACATCTTTACCAGGATTTGATTGTTCCATTCTTGTAATTCTTCTTAATGTCCTGAGTCCAACACACATCATGTGATTTATATAATTAACAGCAAGCAATCCTAGCTTCACAATATGTTTCTAGTTGATTTTATTTTACTTGTATCACCTTAACTAGAAATAGTGTCTACATTTAACAACTTGTTAAATATAATTATGACACTAGTATTTGCAAGTATGTTAAGTCTAATGACTGAGCATGTCTAGAGCCACAATGCGTAATTTGATTATAAATTATTTATACTACTATTATTATTACTATAATTATTTTTATTATTATTATTATTATTCTTATTATTACTAGTAACATGCCGACAAATTTCATGGGATCAGCAAAGATAGTGGAATCGGTTTAAGTAAAGGTGAAAACGTGACATCCGAATGTTTCAGACTGGTTGGGGAAAAAAACAATACTTATATGAGAGGCACCGATCACATTAGAAGGTCATACACTGCCCGTGTTGTTTGTCTAAATAAATAAGATAACATGATAAGCATCTAATTAAAAATTGTACATTAAACCATATAATTAGTTCATTCGATTAAAAAAAATCATTGCGCTTGTTTTGGGTAATTAAAAAAATTGGCAAGTGTGGGGATCGAACCCCTGACCTTTGTACTCCTCGACTTTCACATTATCAGCATGACAGTCTAACCGTTGTGCCAACGGCACTCTGATCATTAAGGCAATCAGAAAGAAGTCATTGTGGTTGTGACTGGCTTGTGAATTAGGCTGAAATTGGCTAGGCTTCGAATATAGAGCTTGAAGCGGATTCAGATTTTAAAAGTCAAAAAGGAACTTTCCCAGATTCAATTTAGATTGCTAAACAATAATATGGACTCAATCTACCACAGTTAATGTAATGTTCCGAATTTGAGGTCATAAAAATCAACCTAGACTCTGTATCTAGATCATTATGCAGTCATCTGCCTCGACGTCAGTCGGCGATCTGACTAACTTCTTTACTACTAAGAGAAGTTAATTTTTTGTAACCAACAAAAATTAAGAAGATTGATATCTCTATAGATGAATTACCCACAAAATTTTCAGACTTTGGTGCATGTCATTAGAATAGTGAATTGTGTTGCCTATCAACATGAAATTGGTCCTTCTAACCACTTTCCAAATTTGCAGAATTTTGCAAAAAATGTAGGCCTAAACGGAAATAATTGTCTTCCACACACTATTTTTTTTACATAGATTATTATTACTATCATTATTATTATTATTATTATTATTATTATTATTATTATTATTATTATTATCAACATGTTCATTACAATGATCATCAATGAATTAACATATCAGAAAGGTTAATTTTGCAACAGAGCCAATCAAAACAAATTGTTTTTCTGCACAAATCAAACAAATATTGGTTAAAAAAACTAGACGTTTGATCTACACAAGAGAAACTCTTAAAACAAAAAGCAAAGTACACAGAAAAATTGCAAAAGGAAAAACTGCAAAACAATGAAAACCCTCCATGGTGTCAGTGTTGTGAGGATTCCTGGATGACCACACATATTTTCATTTTGAAATTGCTAAAACTATTAATGAACTATATTGTGCAGATTAAATTGGTTAACCCCATGATAATGAAGAATAGGAGAAACATAGGAAATAATGACTTTATAAAGCTTACATCAGTAGACTGCATGTAAGCTGGCCAGCTACAACTAAACAGGATGGGACGGCCGGTCTTGTTCAGGAAAAACTCCATGATTGGATAAGCTGAGATATGACAAAATATAAATTACATGTATGCCAATGCAAAACAAGAATAAGTACATGATGATTTTTATTAAACTGTAAAACCAAATTCCTAGTAGTTTAAAGTGACTTACCCATATATGAAAAAAGTTACAAAAATTTGGTTTGTAAAGGTTACAATCAGAGCAACTAACTTTTGAAAGTTAACACTGTATGAACAAAACATGACGAGAGAATATGTGAATGAGTACAAGCTAAGCTATTGCGGAATTTCTCACACAATGCATCAGTCAACCTACAGGCTAATCTTTCTTATATTGAGCATGCAACCGGATAAAAAGTCAAAATATGTTCCGCTGCCCCGTCTGTTCAGTCTAAAAACTCCTCAAAATGTAGAGAGCTTGAGCAACTGGAACATGCCTGAGCTAAGCCTATCATCTTCAAGGACCTAAAAACATATAAAAAGTACATGTAGTAAAACAACCCATAAAAACGTACCACCCAATGATGACCATCACAGTACTGCACCCTCTCAGGCCAGTGAGCAATCCTTTCATGCTGGAACTTTTACATCAATACAGACACCCCCCCCCACCCCCCTCCCAGCTTTCCTTACTTATCATTGACTTTGGCTTTGACTGACACACACTTTGACTTTTTGAAACACTAGAGCAGTTAGACCCGCCAAATCGGGACATCTTGTGAAATTCGGAAAAACTTAAAGTACAAAATTTAAATCTATGTAAAGCCATTGCTAACACATAAAAATTCTAAGTATCATTGTCAAAAAAATTGTTGGTGGCACACTATTTTCTATATATATTCACATGTAAAAAGTGTGTCACTAAGTTCTGTGTCATGAATGAAATAACACAAAGGTGGTTCAAAAAAACCTCTTGGGCTTAGGCAACGTTAAACTGTTTTTTTTTTTTCAATTTCAGGTAAGGAAATATTCTAGAAAAAGAAAAGGACACATCAAAACCTACTTAGCATGCTGCTGACTTTACTATGCCGTTTATTACAGGTGGATGTTTTTTTAACAGATAAACTGACAGACATGGTGCCAACATTATGGTGATTTCAACAGTAAAGGGAGTGACTTTTGTTTGTATTATGAGATTGTTGTGGAGTGTCAGTCTATAGATAGCTAGGACAGCGAGGGTAAATAAAAGGGTTGCTTACATCTATAAGTTTCATTCACAGATCAACTCCCCATGTTGTATATGACCAGAGAGGAAAAAGTCAGTGTCTTTTTAAGTAAATTATAAGTGATGGAGCACTTGGATTTCCAGAGGCAACAATATTGAAAGTTGCCGAGCAATTTAACATAACAGTCTCCACTTGTGGGAATAAATCGAGTCTCTCTCTCTCTCTGTATATCTGTTTTTCTGTCTCAATCTCTCATCATACATGTACGTGAGCACAATAAGTTTCTCTTTTTTATGATGGCCAGGAAATCAGTAAAACCCTTTTTATAAGGAAAAGAAGCCTTCTCCACCAATTCCCTATTAAAAGTCGACATAAGGTCACTGCCTCTTCTTTGAGTCTGAGGAGCGGTAGTCAAGTGTATGCCTATCGATCCTTTAGGAATGGTTAAGCTGTTCGGTAGTATCAATGACATAGATTTTGTCCAAAACTTGTTAGCTTTCATCAACTCAAAAGTCTAATACCTTAAACTGTAACGGGTTAAAGAGAAAAACATCCACATTTTCAAGTTTACAAGTTTGAACAAGATTGTAAAGAGCTTTGTTCTTAATATAGCCCTAATTCACTAACATGCTCATAGCACTTTCCATGGATTCCCTGACAGGCCATCACCTACCAAATCCTTTTCAAACTCACAGAGGAGCAGCGGTTAAAGAGCATCACTCTAGTAAACAGACAAGATCTTTCATTCCCTAGGACTGGGTACTCATTTAACACCTGAGTGGGAAGAAGAAATGTGTTAATAGCCTTTCTCAAGGACGAAATGCTGACATGCACCACCAGGGTTCAGACCCCAGACCTTAATAAAGCAGAGTCTCTATCTTTTCACCACGATGAAATACATATTATATCAAACATATTTCTACATCCACTTCTGATAAGCCGATGTCTCTGGGAGATTAAGATCAACATCAACTTATCCTTACATCTACTAACCATCTACTAAAAAGTTTAAGTACGTTGGATAATTATAACTACATGGTTATTTCCTCTGATAGAGAACTGAAAATGTGATACGGTGTTGGTTTGTCAGGAAAAAGAGGGAGGAGGTTTAATCTTACAAAGGCAAGGCCTAATTTACTCTAGTGAGGTGCAAGCTGGAGATGGACAAAGCCTTGGGCATATTGGGCATGGGGAGAAAGATGAGAGGGGGTAGGTAATTTGCGCAAACATGGGCTGTGGTTTGTGGGCCAGGTGGGAGATTGGCACTGCGAGTGTAGGCTACTGGCTAGGTCCACCCGTCCGTTGCCCATCCCTGACCATGTATTTACTTTTAACCAAGCTGAAGTAACTTCAACAATGCTATTCTAGAAATAATCTAGATAGCTGTGCTTTCACCCTTTATTAGACCTATGACTGTTACGAGATTGTGTGGATTGTTCTGCAGTGGGATAGAGGGCACATGGTAACAAGGCAGTACAAAGGTGCTGCCTAATGGAAAGCTTGTGTTACCTCTGAGTCTCATCATAATACAACCGCTTCACTCTTTATTACATGAGGAAAGTAAAGACCGACTTATCCAGGAAGATTTGTTTAATACAAACGGATTTGGGGCAGGGATATATGGATCTACTTGACCGTCTTGGCGGTTGAGTCAATATCGACTTATGAGTTTCTTTCTTGCAGAGAAGCTACTATAAAGGGGAACGATCTGGGAAACTAAGATCCACTTAAGCAAAAATCGACTCACGCCAAGTCAAATCAATTTAAGTTGATTGTATAATCTGGTTTGACCTATTTAACACCCATAGATATACGACTAAAAAGAAAAAACCCATCATTTTAGAATTAAGTATATTCAAAGTTTGATAACATAAAAGAATTACCTGACCTATATAAATGACGGCCTTCATGACTAAATGTTTTATATTAATGATTTCACACTTATTTCATTTTTTACTGAATCAATATGATGCAATGCCAGTACAGTATATTATATCCAAAGATTGCAATGCTTAACACCATGAACCAAATTAAGTAACTACAAACACACTGACCAACTGGAAAATCAGCAGTGGTAGAATAGCAACCGTCCATTTTGAAAGAGTCGATCCCCCACTCAGCAAATGTCTTTGCATCAAGCTCCATTGTGAACTTTGACCCAGGGTATCCTCCACAAGTTTTGGTGCCCATGTCACCATAGATGCCCAGCTTGAGACCTTTACTGTGTACCTGAGAGGATGCAAGAACAAACAAATGTTATCGTATCTTTTTTTGGTGTGGGTCTCTAAACTTCTTTAATCCTGTTGTGACATGCCATGTACCACATACGTCCGTCATTATGCACTAAGATGACAACCTAAAAAAACAGTTACAATTCTAATACACAGGTTTGCAGAAAATGCTTTGTAACAGTAAAGAAAAATTTTATGCCATGAAGAGGTTAAAGAGAGTTAGTAAAAATTTATTTTAAAATCAAATAAAAGGTTATGGTAAAAAAAATCATAACATAAACAATGTAGTAGAATTCTTTAGAATTTTTATAAGATTCCTTTAACAGGAGGGGATTGCATTTACCTGTCCTCTTTAAAAAAACTCTTACGTGAAAGGTGCATAATCTCAAAGCAAGCAAAAAAAAAAAAAAGAAAGACAACTTGACTTGACACCAATGCATAACATGCCAATCCTCAGTTATCTTTCTGTAAATATGATATTTAGATATAACTTTGTCAGGAAATTATGCACATATTTTTAAAACTTATGGTTTTGCCCGAATTTCACTAATTTAATATAGAAGAGTGACGTACATAGTCAGCCAGCTTCTTTATGCCATTTGGGAATCGAGTCGGGTCAGGGACAAGCTTCAGGGTGTTTGGATCGCGCTCACGAGCTGCCCAGCAGTCATCTATGTTGACATACTTGTAACCTGCCGTGAGATAGCCATCTTCTGCCAGGCGGTCAGCCATGTCCATGTACAGCTTCTCGCTGGGTAGAGAGTGGAAAGGGGGACATGGTAAAGGCGGGAGAAACAAAGAAAGTCCTAAGTTTAGCGATTAGATACCATTAACTTCACTGGAAGGTGTTACATAACAAAGATTTTTTTCCTGGAATGCAAACAAGTTCAAATTTGTTATTCACTTCCTTCAAAGCAGATCGATATTTTTATATAGTTTTGGTCTGTCGGACTAAATAAATGTACGAGGTCCATTTCATAAAGAAGTTTCCCTACTCTATAAAATCAAAACCGCTATATACATGAAATTTGGTACACTGAAGGATCAAACCTTTTGGGAATTCCCATTGAAATTTTGTGGCTCTATGTTGAACGGATACAAAATAGCATTTACTTTTCTGAAGTCGGTTGGAGCAAAATGGCCGGCACAATAGAAAGCTCACCGGCACACTAAAATTTTTCAAGATATGACATCCATGTCATCATCAAATTTTCTGGGGGTTTTTTTGGAAAAATATGCATCCTGCATTCACACAGATCTAGTGACTGTTTTAGGAGAAAATGCTCCTTCTATTCAGACGGTAAGAAAGTGGGTAAAAGCTGTTTCAGAGGGACGAGATGACATGGAAGATGAACCTCGTTCTCGCCGACCTGTGACAACATGCGGGGATGTAAACATTTCTAAAGTTCTCGTTTCATTGAGTGATGACAGACGAACAACTTGTGAGGAGATTTATACGGAAACATCGATGTCTAGAACGTCCGTGTTTAGAGTTCTAACCAACAAACTGAAAAAGAAGAAGTTTTCAAAATGGGTTCCACATTCGCTGACAGATGAGCAGAAGGAGTCAAGGGTCAAATTTTCCAGAAACTTTTTGCGGAGATTTCATACTGAGCAAAATGACTTTTTGGGTCGGATAATTACCGGTGATGAGACTTGGGTGTATTCCTGGGATCCTGAAACAAAGCGACAGTCAGCCGAATGAAGAGACTTTGATGAGCCTCGTCCAGAGAAAGTTCGACGCAAACAAGGGGCTCTCAAGGTCATGCACATGATCTTTTTTTACATGAATAGTGTGATTCTGCGCTGGCCTGTACCTATAGGCACCACAATCAATGCACAGTACTACAAGAAGGTGCTGCAAGACAAACTCAGACCTGCCATCCGAAAGAAACCACCCGGGCTGTTGGAGTCAGGCATCTTGTTTCACCACGACAATGCGCCAGTCCATACGGCCCGGGCAGTGACAGACGTTTTGGCTGGCTACTAGTGTAAACTGCTGGAGCATCCTCGCTATTCACCTGACCTTGCCCCCTGTGATTTTCACCTGCTCCCTAAAATGAAAGAACATCTTCGCGGCCAGCGATTTGAAACAGAAGAGGACATTATTCAGGCTACGAAAGTAGCAATAAAGAACCTGGACAAATGTTCTTACATCACTGCATTTAAAGACTGGTTACAACGGATAGAGAAATGCGCCAACAATGGTGGATGTTACGTTGAATAGGTCAGATATTAAAGGCAATCTGTGTCAAATTTCATCATCTTATGCCTTTTGGTTGTTGATTTATGGAGGTGGGAAAGTTATTTATGAAACGGACCTCGTAAATGGGTTGGACAAGTGAGCAGTTTCGTTTGAGACGACAAATAGTTGTTATGATTTAGGCTAACTAAAACCTCTGAGGGTAAAATTGATACAAGTAGTCCAGGGACAACTGAGTAGTTAATAGTTCAACAGTTTAACATAAAGTAAATCTAAATTGGTGATATTTTTCACAATTTATCTCACACACATCATTCTGAGGGAGGGGGGTCCAACAGGAAACGCATGGTTGGAAACCTTTAGAAACATGTGCTTACGCATAATTTCGGGTTTAAGCACACTAATGTATAAGTTTTTTTTTTCATTATTTTTCCCCAGGCCCCTAAGCCCATTCTGTCCCCTTGGTCCTTTTTTTTTATTAACGCCCACCACCCCTCTATACTTTTTCGACCATTGACTCTAGTCCACACAATGATTTTGGTAAAAACTAGAGAGACTATAGTGACTAAAGCCTCTCTCTTAAAACCTTGACACGAAACAAAGGCCATTGTCGTAATTATTTACTGAAATATGGAGAAGGGGTATAATCCAGCCCTTAAACGTAACAGTTCACAGCCGCTGTAACCAGCTGCAAATCTTTTGGTCTTCTAACAGCAAGGCGGCCGGCGAGTTCGACGAGTATAATTAATTAGTAATTCAATAACCACAGGTAAGTGACACGCAACACGGTGTGGACACAGTTGTCATAATTATTCATGACAGCTGTTCTAGATTTTATGTGTAAAAAATCTATCATCAGTATCCGTGAAATGCAGCACCATCAATTGCATCAATGAAATAGGGAAAAATATAACACACCATCACTACCTTACTATCATAGCGCAAACCAATGCGTCGAATAACCGGTGTATGTGATCAGGTCTGGTTTTAGACGGTTCGATGCAGATCTATCTAGATACTTGTATAACTCTTATCCTATCTTACATTCTGAGAATTTGAGAAACGAAAGTTACTTGCAAACTTGAGCTTTTACAAGAGAAAGGGTCCACTTGTTAAAAACTAAACAGTTCGGGGTTTCTTTAAACCTGACAAGAGAAAACACGTAATAGGGATTGACTTATCAAGGTAAGATATCACATTTTGTTTTGCTTTTTGTTTTGTTCGGGTTTTTTTTTGTTGTTTTTTTGCTTTTTGTGTCTCTTTACTCATAATGAGCATTATGATAGCAAGCTCAATATGTGGATACGGACACGATTGTTTGATAAATGCTTTTTTTTAAACAATCAGAGAAGACTGAGGCTACTACTGGTTACTTCGTGCAACAAACTCTTCAAATTTGTTTCTTTGCAACGTGATATACTGATACTGATAGGCTAATTAGATTAAGTGAACAGTTCGTCACGATGAATATCTAATGGCTCCATGAATGTGACCTTGATGCTTGAGAGCATCAAGGTTATCGGTTGCAATAAACGGCAGCTGCCTCTTAAAGTAAAAATAAAGTAAGCTTTTTGTGGAGTTGAGGAACGAAATGGACAATAAGAGGCGTACGAAGGGCAGGCTTGGTATTATCGAAAAGAGGTCTCGCTCTTGTAATGCTGGAAGAAATTCAAGAGGTCTGCAGCCGAGCTGTATTTTTACAAGAGCCGGAAGCATGCATTTGGTTGTTGCTGTTAGCCTTTAGAACCTTATTGCACAAATGCTGCTTATTATTTTACTTTTTCCTGCATAGAAATGAGTTTCATTACGCCGGCGTTGAGTTTGAAGTCGGTAAAAATCGGTAAAAAAAAGAAACGAATTCATTAAGTGTGTGTGTGTGTCTCTCTCTCTCTCTCTCTCT
>BMAT01011409.1:305004-327552 GCA_019649035.1 Elysia marginata
AGAAGAAGAAGAAGAAGAAGGACGAGGAGCAGGAGGAGGTATAAGGAAAGGAATGGGTAGGACGAAGAATGAGAAAAACGGGAAGCAATGATACTGAGAAAGAGGCCCTTCTAGAGATACATAAGTAAAAGGGGAAGGAAAGAGAGAGAGAGAGAGAGAGAGAGAGAGAAGAAGAAGAAGAAGAAGAAGAAGAAGTAAGAGGATGGAGAAGGACGAGGAAGGAAGGAGAAGTACGAGGAAAGACGAGAGAGAAGGTGTATGGGGGCTGAGAGAATAGAAGGAAGAGGGAGGAATGAAAAGAGGAGGTAGAGGGAAGACGAGGAAAAGGGAGGAGGAGGGAGGTAGAATAGAAAGAGAGGAGAGGACGAGGGAGGAAAAAGAGAAGGTAGAGAAGGGTGATGAGGTCAAGGCAGGAGAAAGAAGAAAAAACTAAGGTAACGGAGCCCGCCAGCCAACCGTCTGCTGTAACACCTACGCTACATATGGGTGATTTTACGTCATGAATACATTATCTTTGTCGGGGCGCAAGGTCTCTAATTACAAAACTCTACATGCAATAAGAACTCTGTGCAAGCAATATATCCAGCTAGCTGCCAGTTAACTGCGTACCCTACTCAGCTATGTAGTAGGCCTACATTAAAAATGTGATGCAACATCTACTTTTCGGCCCGGTACTAACTACTGCAACGATAACTTGCAAAACTGTGTAAAATATCGCCAGGCGCACCGATAGCCCGTCATTTCCCCTTATCAACCTTGTTAGAACACAGAAATTATTAATGATGCCTGCGATCTGGTTTTTAACACGATGATTACGAATATGAACTTATTTTTTTAATTTTGTGAAAAAAATTGCATTTAATGAATGGAATGACAGCCGTCTCATGCGACAAGTTCATCGGGCAGTGAGTGACATAATAAGCTTAGGACGTCGCAGAAATTTTTGGTTATGCAAAGTGGCACAACAGATCGACTGATTTGCGCTTTGCACATATTTTTAATAAGCCCTTGGTCCGCGCTAACCAGAGGCTCCTGAGTCAGTTGATTATCGGCAAAAAGAAAACTCTGCACCGAAAGCATGACTGTGGCGCTCCCACAAAATAAGTCTACAATCATGCGGTACCGACCATTTTAAGAAAACCGGTATTTTCGAGTACCTAGTCATTATTGTTCCCCAAATATTTTGCTCCATTATTTGGAAGTTCATGATGTTTTTCATAACATCTACTAATGAGACCAATTAAAAATGTAAGAATGCGTTTTAAAGGTTGAAAGAACAAGGTGAAGGTGAAGCCCTTTTCGCTTTTACAATAATTATGAAAACATTAAATTTAAAATAGTAGACTACTTGGGTTCCTTTTCTTTCGATTTTAAAAACCAAGGACACCAAAATAACGTTTTCGGCATCTTTGAGAGATTTTAAAGATCTTTCCCATCAACTAATAATCGCGAAATTACGAGTTCGTAGACACCTTTTGTTGGAACCCTGTAAGCCTTAAACTTAAAGCCTCACTCCTGTAGGACTTCAGCGAGCTTTTTCATTTTGATTATTACCACTACTTTATGCTGCAGACTGATTTACGCTATTAATCGTTATTAATCTTTAAAACTAGATCAAACACCTGTTGAAGAAAATTAATGTGACTTAATAAAAGCCGCACTGCGATTACGAAACTTTGATCTCGTCCATCTTTAGCAACCTTGACCTTTTGAACTTTCATTTTCTTTCAATGCTTTTGATTGTAGGCTAGCCTAGCCTAGGTCATGATTAGATCTATGTTTCACGTGCAACGCGTTTGAGCCGAAAACACGCCGGTTGCCGCGGTTTGGGTTGAGTTTCGATTTGACCTCAACGACGTCGACAACAACGGCGCTTTACCTAAATATTTAAAATTTGGTGAGATCAGGGCGTATAATATTCCGTAGAATTTATCTTTGGATGTCGTCGTGAATTATAAATTTGACCAGATTTAGAATCAAGATTAGGCCTAGATTTAGATCTACAGCTTATATTTTAAAAGAGCAAATTGTGTTACTAGAATCTACGTTGTTTATATCTACTTTGTTTACAATTTCTAGTGGCACCAAAAGAATGAAGGAATGTAATCTAATTTAGATTTTAGTTTCTTATTCTTCTAGATCTAGACTAACCCAACACCCTCTCCCACCCACATTTCGCTGTCCCTTGTCATACCATAAAGCTGGGAACAGGTAACTAACCCCTTACAACGATCAATCAAGAAATCCAGGGAAAATTTTCCCCTGATTTTCCGCCCCATGGTTTGATTCTGCTGATTTGTAACTGATATACCACTAGCCTGAGGGTCCACGAGGGAAATGGGCTGATAATGGTGCACAGAGATAAGAGGAGACAAATTTCGCATGTCTATAAAAAATATAAAAAAGAATCAAGAATGGATGTTAGGTAGACTGGTTCGAAATTTTGACACCTTATGACTCTGAGAAATACTAATCTATAGACAATCCCATCCAGAATACCTCTAAGCTCATGAGTACATACAGGTGGAGGGGGCGTCGACCAGAGGAGGTCTCAACGCCTCTCTCTGGTTATTTGAAACTGTTATATTTGTAACACCCGTCATATTTGTAACATTACAAGGTCCAGCCTCCTGTCAATCAGTTTTAATTGTTAAATGAAAGTTCCCCCAATATGATAAAACTTTCCACACAGTGCTAGCATGCTTTGAAGAGAAAAGGGACTCTGGCGGAGGGTTCAAACAAGGGTTAGCATTTCGGGTAGTGTTAGTAGATTGTAATATTTCAAAGTATAGTGTATTTTTAAAAACAATATCATGACTGATCAGCAAACATTGAACAAGGCAGGTGGCCTACCCAATTGTTTCATTTTCAAGATTAGCAAATCAGAACTTTCATGTGTTACTTTAATTGAAAACTTTTGAAAGTAACTAAGTTATCAGTAATTTATGCCTTTTTTAAAATTTGGGTGGGGTGGAGGTGGACAGGGTGATGAAAGAAAAACATGCATGGTCTTAATAGAGCTAATAAATAGTACCTAAAAAATTACATAATAAATTATAAAGATTCCAAACAAAGCGGTAAACATCAGAGAACCCCATGAATGCCTTAGCCAAACCCAACTTTTCACATCCAGTTACCTATGCGGCTTAATCCAGGGATTGGCCCGCTGGTGTTGAAAATTGGTTATCATTCCCTTCATTTCGTCAGTCCTGTCAGCGGGCCAATGCCAGGATTATCCCACCTATGCCAGCCTGAGGCCAGCAGTCAGGCGTAACGGTCCCCTGCATAGGCCCCTAGGGAGGATTACCATATGGGCCGGCCGGTTCTATTTGATCGCTTTTCTGCTTTCTTCTCGCTAAATTGTTCCCTCCCGGAGAATACAGTAGATTTTAGAAGCGCGGGCCGATTATAACCTTTTTTTATACTGCTTTCTTCCCCCTAGATTGTTCCCTCCCAGAGGATACAATAGATTTTAACCAAACGATATCCTCTTTAGTTACTCGATGTGGCAGGCCCATATGGTAATCCTTCCGGCCCCTATGCGGATTAGGGTCAAGCCAGTACCATACTGCGGCGGGATCGTCCCAAGACTGTCCTGTTGCAGGTTTGACAAACATGAATGATAAAGAGAGCACTCAGTGGGAGAGGACAGACCTGTCGCTCCGTGTCCCAAGCAGAACTGGTTTGCTACAGATTCAATGGGACGCGACTGTCCTGGTCCCACTTATAAGTTATATTTTTCATCTGTGATAATTGAAACATGAAGAAGCCTAGACTCCATTGCATTAATAAAAACACAGACTTATGGCACCATCTGTCAATCAAGTTGAAATTCTAGGCTTTGGGTTCTACAAACTACCATTTTCTTTCCTGCAGTCCTTTTTATCTCATTAGACTTTTAGAGCGACGCTGTCAACAGTCTATAGGAATTAGGCCCAACTCTTCAAAAGTCATTATTTCATGCCTAAGATTATTGAGAAATCTAAAGATATCAAGAAAGATATATAATATTGAAAAGAGAAAGCTCTAAGGATTTCCAATGAAATAATGTATCACTTCAATAATTTTTTAAAATCTTAAAACAATCGCTCATATTTCAGGTGCAGCTTGTCCTGGGATAGTCCTGTTGCAGTGCGGTAGCTATTCTCTGCAGGTATATTCTGTCACAGGGCATGGCAAAACTGTCCTGTGACGGTTTCGCCACAGTGCGATACCAGCCTTAGGGATAAGCATTGTCAGGATATATCCTGAATTCAGGATTTTTTTTTCTATTGTATATAAGAAAAATCCTGGTCTGGATGTACACTATGTGAGAACAAAAATGTTTTTTTTGTAAATTCCTCATTATAAAGCAAATCTTAGTGCTGTATAGATCTAGTGTGAATTGCACCAGCAAACTTTTAAATAATTAACTCAGTGGAGTCAGGCCCTATAACATAAGCCAGCCCTAGTAGAAGAATTGTGCCATTTTGCCAATTTATATAAAACTCTTTTAGATATGTAAAATCTTTGGAAAACATGCATGTTATAGTTTTATCCAAATAAAGATCAAATCTTTCAGTTGCATTTAGTAAATATCACTACAATAATCTATTTTTTTCTGAATTTTCTGAAGAAAGGGTATTTTTGGTCATTTGTTATGGACATTTTTTTCAATTGTAGAATGTGTACTACCAAATTTTGATTCCCAGCAAAAGTACACATCTGAACATATGTATATATATACTCACACTAAAAATGGAAAGAATTTTATCTTGAAGTAAACTTTTGTGTTTATATACTGGAAAAAAAAATGTACATTTTTGTTTTTGGAAGGTAAATTATAAAAAAGAAAAACCATTTGAAGTAGTGAAGAAAAAAGAAACTATTTGGGCTGAAAAGTGAAAAGAAAGAAAAAGAGGGAAACTTGAAAGCATGATCTATATAGAAAATAATAAGGAAACCGCCATTCAATAGTTTATTTTGATGTGACAGTTTCTGAAGCAAGGATGAACAAAAAATGGTGCATATGTATCCAATCTGTGCATTGAAATTGAGTCTGAGTCACTTTGTTGCAAAGGATTCAGCTGCCCTCTTGTAGCATACATGGCAGGACTTCTACATCCTGCCTTCTCTCCCTGCAGGAGGTGGTATCCTCTCAGGGAAGGGTTGGCCTCTCAACCAGTCTACATGATTTAAAGTAAGAATTGACATTTTTGTTAATAATAGTGGTTCTTATTCAGAGATGGGAAAATGTAGCAATAGCCGTTTCAGGGCTGGGGAAATATTTTGCTGGCACCCTTGCCTGGGCCAAATAATCAAGCAAATTCCACAATCATCATAATCCTTGAGCAGTATATATATATATATCTAGGGTCACTTTATATTTTTTTTACATTTCTTTCTTGCTTGGCTTGTTTAATTGGACTATAGGAGAGTCATCTTGCTTCCACGGTGAATGAATGAATGAGATTGTCATGGTTTTCAGCTTTAAAGGAGCTGCTATTTTGAGCAAGACCTTTTTCTAAGCATCCAAACATAAAACGTTTCACAAGGTTGTCATTTTGTGGAAAAATATACTTAATAGAAAGAAAAATAAGAAAAAATATTAGTAATTTTTTCGTACAAAGTGTATTTCGGATTTCCGTCTCATTTGTACTGAACATGCGATATGCTCTCACTTTTTGGAAAAGTTTTATTTTTGTTAAAAAACATGATTAACATATACAGTCGTCCTTTTTTGTCCAAACTGAGAAAATCTGGCATGGACCCATCTGAATTTATTATATAATTGATTAATTCTTCGCCATTACCAACATGTCTACAACTACATTTTTCATTTAAAGAAACTTAATTTTGTTGAACTTGGAAAGCAGCGCAGAATTCTTCCTTTGATATCTTATAAGTATTCATATCATAATCATTGGGTGTAGAATCAGGTTACAAACAGATTGCCACAACAACCAAGTAATCTTTCAACATTTATAAGAAGGTTCTGATTTAAACAAAGAAAATAACTTTCTGATTCAGATTTATATGTAGGCTACAGTAAACAGGTTGAATCAGGTACAAGAGACTGAGACTAATTTTGAGATATAATTGCTGTATAAAGTAATTCATTTTTATTGTCTTCAAAATGAAATAACTCAAAATATTGATATAATAAAGTTACAACCCCTTCAAGAGCAAAGAAAACAGTTTTTAAAAACATTCACTCAAATAAATTTCAAATTGAATTTAACATCTAACAAGATGTATACCTTGGTGGCTCCACAAATTGAGTTAGCAATTTGATTTAATTTTATAAAAAGAGATAAGATCATATAAATGTATGCTCGTTAAAGCCCAGTTTGCATATTTCATGAATGCGTAGTATTATGAGTTTAAGTAAAGATAAATTACATACATTCAACACTTATTTTTATCAACTCATGGATCATTCTTTTGCAGGTAATTGGACAAGATTAAACAGGTGTATCATTATGCGCCGTTTCGCCTTTTCCTTGCTGCTGATATCATTTCTGATTGAGGCTGGATTTTCTCGCCTAAACAACCTCAACACGGTGGAAAACTACATGAATATTTGTATGCTTGGGATGCACCACAAAAGTTCTCCAAGTCCAGAAAAGGGGCTCACATCAAAGGTCAGTATATTTGAAAACAGAGGCTGTGACGAACAGAGATGGGCATTCTCAGGATTTTTTTTCCTATTTTGAATCAGGAAGATCCTGATCCGGATATACACTACTCATGTGAGAACAAAAAATTGTTCCCAGTATTATTCCTTATGGAATTGCAAATCTTACGGCTGTATTGACTTACTTGTACTGTATAATTATATGTGAATTGCATCAATGTTATGTAATGCATGCCTTCTTATAATATAAGATTACTTTCAAAGGGAGATTCACTTAGTCTTTTTAAAGATAGTAATTACTGCAAAAATTGTTAGTGTATGAAAAGACCATGTCATTCTGATGGTGAACAAAAATTTTCTCCTGCATCATAATGTGACAATTATCAGCTTTAAGCGTGGCCATTTTTTAAAAATTCTTGGTCATTTAGCAATTAAAAATTCATGACCAAAGGTTCTAATCTATGTATCTTTAGCATAGATTATTCAAAGTCAAGCTTTTTTTGTTCACTGGGCTAGTTTTATTTCTATGCTGTTTCTGATAATAATTAGTCCATAAAAGCCATGATTCAATTGAATAAATCTTAAAATGTAACCACAGTTTTGTTGTTTTTTTTTGTAATCCAAAAATGGTTATTTTTCTTTTTGTGTGTAATTACAGTGTTAAAGGTCTCCTAATGGAGACAGTGACAAAACGTCATAAATCTGTTGGTTCTGATTGGTGACGAAGTATTTTCAGAGATGACATAGAAACAAACAACATTGTCATGAGGATGTGATGTTATGACTTTCTTAAATTGAAAATGCATTATAATGTTTTGTCAAAAGTTTTACGTGAATTGGTGAAGAAATGTAGAAATGGCCGCACTCAAAATCTGTCGATTGTGATGCATGACAAAATGTTTTTCCAGCCTCAAATTCTATTAATTTTTTCTAACATTGATTCAGTATTCAAATATGAGGCAGTAAGGGTTATACTTACTTAAAAATGTAAATGTATTTTAAAGTATACATGGCTCCCTTTTGTGGCGGTCAAGAGTCAAGTGAACATTGTGCTATATTCCTTTTGAAATGCCTTTATGAAGTTGTATCAAGTCATTGCATGTGTAACCTGTAAGAACTGTAAATCTGGAAGCAAATTTACCAAACCAGATATCAAAACCTCTTAATTTTAAGAAGAAAAATTACTTTTGTATTCTAGATTTGCTCTCCTTGGGCAGCTCGATCCTGCTGCACAGAAGAGACTGCGCTGGATATTCACACTGATCCCACATGGTTAAACTTTGACTGGAATCACTGTGGATCACTCTCCCCAAGTTGTAGAGAGTACTTTATCATGGACTCTTGCTTTTATTCCTGCTCCCCAAATGTTGGCCCTTGGCTTGTGGAGGTTAGTGGTGCTTACACGGTCGACTAAGTATATTTTGGATTAGGGTACTCTCAGTCTCATCAATATGAAATTTAATTCTTTACAGAAAAATAGGTTACAGTTTTTAATAAGGAGAGGTGCTTTATTTTTTCTCAAGTAATGAGCGTTTTTTTTTATAATGCAAGGTTGAGCTTGACTTAAGAGCCATTATGCCAGCCTAACTTTACATTGCACTTCTAATGGTGAATAACACCCAGTTGCCCGCAAAAGGGTTTATGTTAATTTGGTAATTAATTCTGTACTTGGTACTTTGATTCAAGTTTTATCAGTGTTTAAATTGTGTTATTTTTTTTCTTTAAGGATGTGAGAAAAATAAGAAAAGAGAGATTCAAGGATGTTCCATTGTGCAAACCAGAGTGTGATAATTGGTATGATGCCTGCAAGGATGACCTTACTTGTACAGATGAATGGGCGAAAAACTTTAATTGGTCCTCAGGCAAGTTCTCTTACTTGTTTTTTTTATGGGACTGAATGGAAACAGCAGTGACAAAAGCGGGTCTCGGATTTTGACTCTAAAGTGTCTATTATTCCTTTTGAGTATACTTCCACAAGGTGCTTCTTTGTTGTAATGTTTTAAAAAAAATGCCATTGCATCAGAATTATACTTCAACTTGAACTTTTAAGATTTCAATTTTTTGGTAGACCTGAGCATGATTTGTTCCTTAGCAATTTGTGATTATAAAACTTCACAAAGGCAAATTAAATGAGGCTTATCTCTATTTATGGTAAAAAGCATCAATTTGTAGGTAAAAGTCACAGGTGATGTCATGTTCCATTTTTTGTGCTAATTGAATTAGAATTACCTTATATGGTGTCGTCAATATCGGGGCCTAGATAGCTCAGTTGGTAGTGGCTTCGCTCCGTGGCCAAGAGGTCGCGGATTCGAAACACAGCCGAGCACAGTTCGGGCCCCTACTGGTTGGGTCGGTGTCAGTATAATGTGACCGGCTGAGGCTAAGTCATGGTATCCCCGCTAGTCTCTGGGTGGCAGCCCGTAAATTGTCATTGGGACCCAAGCCCTGAGAGCACCTTTGAAGTGGAATTGGGCTTGTAAAAATACCCTTCAATCAATCACTCTCAGTCGTCAATATCATTTTCCAACATCTATTTTTTTTTTTTTGTCTTACATTTTCACAAGAAGCAAAGTTGATAGATAAGATCATTTATATATACAAGTAATAAAAATGAATTTAGGGCCCTTAACACTGAACTGGTGGTGCAATTCATATCAAAGCTTGGATCAGCCAGAACTGACTCAGTGACATGAGTCCTGGTTTATGTTCAGAAAAACTCATCACAAACCCCTCACTATATAGAGAGGAGACAAATATTAAAATGCATGGAATAAAAAAAAGTTTAACTTCGCTCGTTTGCATTTATATATTTTGCCTGTAATTGTTTGAAGTTATATATATATATATATTTATAAATCCTATATTTTAATTGAATCTAGGCCTAGGAGTAGGATGGAACAAAACTAGTCATGCAGATTGGACTTAGTGCTGATTAGTTAGAAAAACTGGGTTTGCAGACTGATCAGATAACCCAGCACCTTTAGTAAGACAATAAGTGATTTTGTGATGATCTTTTACCGACTTTCCTTTGCCAGGTATTAATAAGTGTCCACAAGGTTCAACCTGTAAGAAATTCAGTGAAATTTATGAAAACAGCTCAAGTTTGTTTTGTGAAAAGGTTTTTGGCTCCTTCAAGGTTTGTCTAATTTTTCACTTATTTATATGAAATTTGTCTTGCTTATAAAGTTCTCAGTAACAAGTTTGTCAAGCTAACATTATCTTGTTCAAGGCTGTACATATTTCTTTACTAGTATGACATTTCTTTCTTTTTTTAACAAAATGCATGTACATTAAGTCCAAATAAGTAACACCTGGATATTTGAAATATTTGCTTAGTTTAAACTAAATTCAGATTACCAATTTTATCTTTCCTGTGTAATGTGTACGTCAATTTTGGGATAAACACAAAGTTACATTTTGTTCCTGTTGGGTTCAAAGTATCTGGATTAGACCATATGATATTTAGGATTGGACATATATCTTTTTGAACTGTATTGTTTATAAATTTCACCATTCTTTTCTTTGTGCCTTAATCTTCTGTTCTCTGTCAAAACTGTTGTATGGTTGCTCTGTACACAACTAAGTTTGTAAAAAAAAAATGTACCCATTGCTCTTGTAAATGTTTCTCTTCTGTTCAGGTTGTAGATGACGTTGACAACTGTTTCCACTTATGGTTTGATGCAAAGTATCCCAACCCTAATGAAGCTGTGGCTAGACGAAGGGCTTCTGAAATCCTGAATGTCAAATATGAGCATGTGGAGGGTGCAAAGCTGACAGACCATAACAAAGCTGTGAGTTCCTGTTCAGTGTGGGAATTGGGTTGGATGCTCTCCATGCTCCTCCTAGTTGCTGTTCTTTGAGGGCTAACTTAACCTCAATTATCTGTTTTGAGCAAGTAAGGACCTGGAAAAATAGACCAAAGGCCCCAAAAAGGGACAGAGACCTTCAAAGTAAAGGTATCTTGATCTGATTCCAAACTAGGAAAGAGGAAAGTACTTTGTTTGATGTGAGGAACTTCCAACAGTTACTTTTGTATTGAAACAATGCTGTCTTTTTTTATAATTTATAAATATGCGATGCAAAAAAAGAGTAAAAAACTGGTAAAAACAAAATTGCTTTGCAACATACTAAATTTGATCTCACAGCAGTGGTAAGCTTTTACATACCATGCATTTTGGTTGTTTTGACTTCTTCAAAGTTTAATGCATGCGGTGATGTGACTGGTTCTGATTTTTTATTCTTTTGCTTTGATATTTTTTGTTCCATGAATAAAACTTCTTGAATGGTAGCATATACTTGCAAGAGAAAGATTTATTTGAAACTGTTTAATTCAATTGTGAAAAATGTGATTTCATTTTTAGACATATTTACATATGCACAGTATTGATTTGCATTGTTGATTTTACATGAAAAAGATGTAATTGTATTGAAATTCCTGCAACTGCAAGGATCGTTTTGGTTTCACATTTATGGTAATTTATAGAAAAAACGCATTGTTTGGTTGTCCCAATATTTTGGTTTCTCCAATTAAATTGTAAAGATACTTCGCAGTACTTTAATCGTATAAAAAGGAAAAAATACAACTTAATTTTAAAAATACCCACATTTTTGTATTCTAATCTAAAACAGTGGGAAAAAAAGGTCAAAATGGTGTGGTTGCTTCTGCAACTGAGTTGTGATCAAAATCTGTTCATTACCTAATGTTTCTTCAAGTTCATCTTTTTTTTTTTTTTTGCAATTATTCTGCTAACATAGATTGTATGTTACAATGTATTCTTAAAATCCTCAAACGGCTTGTTGCAACTCATACACTTACATTCCCTTATCTCCTCTCTTTTCACTGGTATACAAAACAACATAATGTGTGCTGATCACAGAGTGTCAAATGTAAATATTGTTTGCAGGTAGCCTAGAGCTTTTGTTTGGTAGTTGCAAAGTTTACATATAAGGTTTGTGCTTGTTATATGGTACTGAAAATAATAATTGTTTCAATTTTTGTAGTGCTTACATTTCTTCTATTACCGCTATCTTATTTCAAAATTGTATTTTTTTTTTGCCTTTACAAGCAAACTGGTTTGAAAAATGATATTTTGCCCCTGATTGCACTTGTTAAAAACTTTTAATGTAACCTTTTGTATCACAGAGTTTCATGTATTGTTTTTCAACTTTTGTATTAAATGCTTGTTCTTTATTTTTCTCTTTTCACCTTTTGGATAGAATCTCCTTTTTTCTCATGACTAATTACTCATTAAATGCTCAGTTTACATTTTTTTTTTCTTTTAATTTAAAAATCTCTTATTGATTGTATGAAGGACATTATATTTTACCATTCTTTCTTTTTTCTTGTTGATGCCCGTTTCCTATCTCTTTTATATATTCTGTAATAAAAAAAATATGAATCTCTGATTTTCATTCCAGAACAAAAACAAAATCTATGATAACGTTTTAAAAAATAAATGGAAAGTCATATTCTTTTGTTGTATGATACCTAATGACTTTGTGAAGAATCAATGCATATGTAGAGTAAAGTGAACAAAGTCAAAGCTAAAACAATGTGCTTCTCTAAATTATAGATCTATTAATCTAACTTTGTAGATTTAAATACAGTCAAACCTGTCAAAGACGACTATTGAAGATCAATGACAACGGGGGTCGTTTTTTGCAGAATGCTTGTAAATTTGTAAAAGTCCATTTCTTTTTGTTCCTATTTGATTAATTTAAGCAATGTTGACAGTTAGTTAAATCATATCTTTTCAAAATAGCAGCATTTATGCCTCTTTTCATATCTGAAAATTTCTAACCCAAGCTGTGGTTATCAAGATCAATCGAGTCTGTAATGCTGCCTATGTTGACAGAATTAATAGAATGATGTCCACTTGTCTATAATTGTCTTTTACCACTGCTACCTAATTCTACGCTCTAATCTATATTGCTACTGAACCTAAACCTTATATAGTGGGACCACAGGTAAACAATGAAGAGCGATGGGGGGAGGGGCACACTTTTGCCCCACCTTGTCACTATTTTGTCACACGAGTATCAGTTTTACTGTGGCTGTACTTTGGCCATTTTGTTTGCAGGTATATATCACAGGTAAACAAATATTATAAGCTTCGAGTAAGGAGGTGTGCGGAACAGATAGGGAGGGGCAGGTCGGAGCTCTGGTCTGGTCAACTAATTGGTTCTTGTCCGGTCAAGAGTGCTCGCCTTGGAGAGTTTTTCTTAAAATGATTAAAGGACAATGCCATTTGAAAAAGCTGCCTGCAGTTGCTCTGGGAAGGTGATCGTTATGCAGAGAATAAAAATATAGATAAAATGCAAAGGAGTAAAAAAGACCCTCAAAAGTGGTCGTCAATTAAGGTAGTTGGCTAGGCAGGTTTGACTGTTATGTATAATGTTCCAGATTGTTGAGAGCTAGAGCCATTGCAATAGTTATTTTTGCATTTTTCTAATAGTTATTTTAGCATTTTTCTTAAGCTAGGAATATTTTCATTTTTTGTTTTACATTTTTTAAATCTCATTTTGCCATGCAGATGTATGTGATAATGGTCAAGTTTTATTCAAACTTTGAAATGATTATTCTTCCCTGTGACTGCCTAATATTTCAATATTCTCTCCTGCATCCTTGTTATTGTGAAATGAGTGCCATTGTCTTTTCTACAGCTTTCTTGTCGTTGCCTAATAATTATGTTCAATCGTTGTTTATGCCCTCTACAAAATTGTCAGTTTCATGTTTGAATAGAAAAGTACAGCCTTAGAAGCTCAAATTCATTAAAATTGTCATCTTTTATGTTTTTTGATTTTTGTTTTTTTGCTGCTCTTCTTTCATAATGTTGTTGCCCCACCTCCTTTGCATTTTACGTTTTCAAACTAAGGGGCGAGGAAATCAAGCAAAAGCAGCCGCAGAGTAGTTAGCCTTCTTTTGTTTTCTAAGATTTTTTATACTCCTGCCTGTTAGGCAAACTTTGTCAAGAAAAGCAAATCAAATGGAAATCGAAGCACTTTCATATCATTTGCTTCAAACCTTGTTGACATGATTCATTTTGTTACATGGTATGGTATTAACCCCTTTACTGCCAGGCCCGAGTCTCACTCGGGGTAGGCAATTCTTGTTTATTTAGTCTTATGAACGGTCAGAGAGATATAGCTGTAACAAACTTGTCGACATAGTAAACCAAACACATCATTTCCTTTGTTAAAAAGCAGATTTGCAATTTTTTTTCAGTTTTACTATTTTTAACAATTTTTTTTAATGGTCAAGGCAGAACCTACTTGGCAGTGAAGGGGTTAAATACACTGGGCATTCTGTTAGGCAAACTTTGTCAAGACATAGCAATTCAAATGAAATCGAAGCACTTTCATATCATGTGCTTCAAACCTTGTTGACATGAGTTATTTTGTTACATAGTATGGTAATAAATACACTGGGCATTAAACCCCTTGTGTTCTTTTTAACATATGTTTTAGGTTTAACATGATTTTTATATTGTGAGATCAGTGTAATCTGTCTGAGTTTTGGAAAGCTGAAATATAATTTTTGGAGTGTTGAGAAAGTTCCGTCGTGGCACCAAGAAATGAAGAAAAATTAAGGTGTTTCAAAAGTATAAAAGGGACAAACCATCAAATCTAAAGAGAGTGGCATGTGTTTTCATATAGCATTGTGAAACCTTGTTTTTTTCTGTCATCTCTTACATATAAAATGTGATAACAGTTTTTGCCACATACCTTCCTTCTATATTGTTAAATTTAGTTTGTTGTACAATGGTGGTGATTGTATTTTTTAAACTTGAATCTTGTCCCATTGTGCTGGAACCTACTGCTGTTTTGGATAATGTTTGTTGCTCTGCCGCCTGCCACATGGATCTGTTTTTATTAAAGATGTAAATTTAGATTGTATTAAAAATGTTTATCTATGCAGTTTTGAGTAGCTTCAAGGTCCCCTTTTGGTAAAAAAAAAAAAAAAAAAGTTGAGTCTTCTTTTTGTTTAGGATGTTTATCTTTTTTCCAGAAGCACTTATTAACTTGAAAGTCTCCATCCTTATTTACTGTCTACCAGTTGGCGCTGGAAAGCATGGCTGCCAGAAAATTAAAGTTTGTTGTTAAAAACGCTGATCCCTGGTGATTGATAGTTCTGTCGTTAACACAGTTTAGCCCTACCCTAGAGGTTGCGGGTTAAATCTCCTGTCTCACAAATTTTCATTTGCTCCCCTGTGACCCCACAAGCGCTTGTTCAGCAGCTTGGTTTCTTTAGACTTAACAAAAGTCAAGACGACGAGTAAAGCAATGGCAAACTGCCTCACTGCACCAAGGATAATTAAAACATTTACATGTATCTTCATTCTCCTACAGGATTTTTTAATGTAGGACTAAATTTATATTTTACTTCGCTAAAGTCTCTGTATTGTTGTGTAGGATTCTGTTTACCAACTGCAAATGTTATGTTTTAAATTTGTGGTCTGACTTGTTTTAATGACGGTCGCACTTATCATAATGCTGTTATTCTAGATAATAATGCATGTTATTTAGCTGCAGTGGTCTTGAAGCAGTATATCTAGATTTTGTACATTTAGACACATGCATCTAGCAACTTCCTGTCCTGCCTTTTGTTTATGGAGATATTTGTCATATTTTTTTAAGGGTTTCACAAAAGTTCTTGGATTAGAGATGGATGCGCTTTATGTTTATTTAAAGTTATAATTTGGGTATGAAACATGCAAATATGAGGGGATTTTTTTCTTCGTATCAAAACATTTAGTCACCCTTAATGTGTTCATGTTTCAAATTTTTAAAAGTCGATGTAATTTAATGATGACTTGATGATTAACCATTTGATCACCTATTTCAATTCAATGTTAAGTGACACAAAATCTTGAAATTGTGCAGGAAAGTAAAATTGGATTTGTGTGCATCTGAATTTTTTATTTATCCGTTACTTCGAGTGATAATTAGTTTCCTTTCTTGATCATGAACTTCTTTTTTTTGTCACAAATGATTCAATTTAAACTCATTCCCCTGAAGGTTAGAGTACCCAAACTGACAGGAGATATCTGAGGTTTGTGGTCTATGGAAATAGTGAAAGAAAGAAAAAATTCAAATATTTGTCTTGCACTGTTTCAGTCAGTCTAAATGAGACATGTTCACATTTCAAGGCTATTTTCAACATCACTTTTTTAACGTTCAAAGCATTAAAATTTGCATGAAGTTATCAAGCTGTGTGGAAAAATATGAAAATTTCTGCTCATTACAAAATTAAGGTAATGAAGGAATAAATCTATTTTCATAAAGTATTTCTCAAGAAGAAATCCCAACATACGACTTGTTGGCACTGGTTGTGAAACATTCTATATCTAAATGTTTTAAAAGGTTCATTTGTCACAACTGCCTAACTAGCTGTTCCACCTGTGTATAATCAGCTCAAAGCAGGCGGTACTTGTCATATTATGACAGGAATTTTTCATGCACCATGCTTGAATAATTTTTTGTGTGTGTTTTAACAAAGTTAACACGTTCACTGTCTGACCAGAAGACTCAACTCTCTGAGCCCCAGCCCCTGAGCCAGGTATACCCCCCACCTGTTATAATCCATGCAAAGGAAAGTGAAAGCCCTTTTTAAAAGGTCAAGGAAGCTCCTATGATATATTTTTAAATCTTTACTTTGAGCTGCAATGACAAGGAAAGCCCATAATGGTTTACTGATCTTACGGTATTTGCAAAAGTATGGTGTACCTAAATATCAGGGATGCCATATTTCAGTTAATTTCCCTTTTTTTTAGTCTAGGTAACTGAATGAACACACAAATTTGAACAAGATTGATCTATGAAAAACTGCATTTCACTGCCCCTGAATGATACTTCTTGTATATTTTGATATACGCAAAAGCATGTTGCCAGGATTTTCAGGGTTTTTTTTTTTTTTTTTTCAGAAAATTTGAGTGGCATCCCTGAAAAGTAGATATAGACCGGAATACCTGTCTTACAAGTTACAGGCTCAAAGGATTAAGGTCTAGTGCCGCCTCTCACTCTGTTTATAATCACTGTAAGGACGAGCATAGTGTTTGCCAAATTTAGTTTTGTTGTGGTTGTGAACAAAGAGAACCCTTTAAAGGGCGATAATTCTAACAAACTCAATTTGCACATCTTTTATATTAAAAGGCGTTCGTTTGGACTCCAATCACTATCTCCTCTGTAACCACAGAACCGGTTTAGATGTGGTTTTCACTGAAGTTCATGAAAAAAATTACTCTGTGTTTTGGTTTGATGTAGGCTCATGGACATTTCCCTCAACTATGAGAACTCTTGGCCTAAAGTTATTTGGTTCGTAATCCTCGTCGGTTACTCTTTTCATTTCTACCGCAATTATGAGAACTCTCAGTTTAAATTTATTTGTTTCGTAATCCTCACGGGTTACTCTTTTCATTTCTAGTTTAGAATCTTCATCTTCTAGACCTAGAAATCACAAAAGCCAGCAATCACTCGCCGTTACACTCATCTTTCCTCATTAAAGCGCCGAAAAGAAGTAAAGCGCTGTCGTCTCACTGCTTAGTCAAAACGCTGAGGCAGATGATCGCAGAATGATCTAGGTCAAGGTTTGTGGCCTTATTAACTGTGGTGGAGGAGCCCATAACTCAGGGATGCAAGTTTTCCGATTTTTGCAGGAACTCCGATTTTTTAGCAGTTTTCTTTAGCTAAAAAAGCAGGAAAACTTTAAAAAATCCTGAATTAAATGTTAAAGAAAACATCCAAAATAATTAGGAGTCATAGAAAATCAAACACTTCTTTTTAGTTGTATAGCTGTGTAGGCACTTGTAGAGAGTTGTATCTATCTCTTTAAATTAGTCCATCCAAAGTTCTATGACAGTATAAAAGAACTTACAAAGTGTAAAATTTTCCTGCTTTTTAAGCATGAGTCACTTGCATCCCTGATAACTATAATTGTTTAGCAGTCTTCCTTAGTTAGACCAACAACATAGGCAATGTAGGACCTTTTGAGTGGGATCAGTGACTCTCAAATAAGGATCGTTTTTTCCGCAAAAATTCTCAATCAATCGGATGTACCATTTTCACCTTTACCTAAAATAATTCCACTATCTTTGCTGAAAACCTCGAAATTCACGGGCATGTCACTAGTTATTTATAGAATCCTTTTTTAAATTGAAGTTAGCCTATAAACAGCCTCTTCTTCATGTTTTTGTGTAGGTTGTGATAAGTAAATGCAATTCACTTAGAATTTATGATTTTTATGGGCAATTGATTTGAACCAGTTTATACATTCACAGTATGGTAGGCTTTTACACATCTTATAAAACAGAATGTAGAATTTTGTTTATTTTTGTTCGAAGAAGATTATCATTCTGTACTGTCTTTGCCACCAAGCTTAAATGTTGTTGATGTTGTCAAGCTCTGCCATTGATTAAAAATAAAACTAAAAACAACTCAATTGATTCTTGAAAATGAAAAATTGTTAGGCTTTTACCTTTTTATATCACAAAAGTTTAAATGAAACAGATGTTGGAAACTTCTCTTCTATTTCAGAAAACTCCTTTTAAAATTAGATTTCTTTTTTTTTCTTTATATTTTAAACCATCAGAAAGTTAAATGTCTTCTCACATAATTTTAATGACTTCACGCAATTTTGAATCCCTTCGTGACAAGGCTTTGTCAGTCACCATTACTTGGTAGTTTTCGTTTAAGAGTCAGGTTATTTGTGTACTAAGTATTTTTAATATCGCTGCACTCCAATTAAAATGTCTGATTTGAAGTAACTCTGCGTTAAATGTTTATTTTACATCGTGCAAAACAAGACTAAGAATGGCAAAATCCACTGGTATGTAAATGTACATCATTATTTATCATTTATGTATTCATTTTGTCATGAAAAATAGGATGTACGGCATACGTTATAGGTAACGAAGGGATTAATGTTTGGAGGCTCAGAAAAATGCATTGATAAAATTAAAATGCCCAAACCATGTAATCATATGTTAAAAATTGCAAGTTCCAACTCATTTGCACTAACTGCAAGACATTTCTACAATTACATGTGGCAGGTAAACAAATCTATAGAATATGTTAATTTATCTTTTTCCCTTCTCGAAGAAAAAAAAAATATAATTTTAGAAAAAAGCACTCATTAGGCCTAATGTAAGGGAAAAAGATTTTTTTTTGATTAATGTGGGAGGACTTAAATAGCAATACATGTATTACTGTAATGTATTTATCCTATTTGTTGTTCTCACTTGTGTAATTCTTTTTACAAGATAAAACTTTATGTGCATAACATCTCAGTTATTTGTACACCCTTGTGTTCTCAGAAAGTGCCTGTACAGCTTTCACCTATTGTTTACATAGCAGGCTACCTCCACTATTTTTATGTGTTATGAAGGAAGCATTTTCACAATATTTCTGCTTGAAAAAAAAGTTGTGATTTCATACTGCATGTTATACATTTTTTCCTTCTTTTTAGTTTTGTTTTTTTTTTTTAGGTAAAAAGGTGGATTGATGTGCCCGATTAAAATTCTAAGCAGAGCTGTCTTCCTGCTTTGAAATGTTTGCAAAATGAGTATGCATAATTTAAAAAATAAATGAAGGTATCAAACAAATGTGTGACTTCATTGAGTCAGTGCAAACATGTTTGATTTTTAGTTAACTTAAACCTCAAACCAAGGGGTAAGCCCAACAAAACCTCTTGTTTTTTTTGTATACATGTATTTGATCTAAGATGAACAAGTGCATGTATTTTTCTTTTATGCAGGGTGAATGAGTCTGATATCATAATTTTTACTATCAAAGTCGTTTTGAAAAAGACATTTTTTCAATCTTTTTGTTGTGAACAGTTTCATAAAATTATCAATATTTTGTAGAGATATCAAAACTTTTTGTAATTTTAAATGTACTGAAAAGAAGAAAGAATTAGACGTTTTTTTCATAAAAACATTTTTCTTTATTGTAGTCGAAAGGACTGTTGTGTGCTTCTGTATGTTTTCTGTTTTCTTGAGATCTTTGTGCCATTTAAGTATGAAGTTTGTAAGTAATTTTTGTATGTTTAGAACTTTAAAGGAACTTTTTTGATGGAGTGAGATCTGGAATCTGGAATTTTTTTCCTTCTTTTTTGTTTTGTAAATATTCATTTGGTTTTCAGTTTAGCAAGACCTATCTCATTTCAAATAAAATGCTTTTGAAGAGAAACTTATGAATTATTGTTTTTACTGTTAAAATGTTGTAAAGATTTGTCCGTCTCTATTCCTTCCTTTTACATGATCTTTTCCTTGTCTTGTCTCTTCTAAGTAATACTATCCAGTACCAGTTGCTTTAACTTTATGCTTAGGCCTATCTGTTCAAAGTTCAAACCCTCCATAAGATGATCACATCTCTTTATTTCTCTTCTTTAGAGTTAAGAAGGAGAAAACCATCTCTAACAAAATAAAGAAAAATTATTTGATTTAATAGAATAAAGAAGAACCCATTTTTAACAACAATGGCTGTAATGAAAACTATGAGTATAGCAAGAGATTGGAAAATCCAATTTTCTCTTTTTTTGCGCTTTATAATTTTTTTGGGAAGTTACGAGAGCTCAGATCAGTTACCTCGGTAATATTGCCATATAAAAAAACATCATATGAAGAGGCACACAAAGTGACAAAAATCGCTCGTCATACAACGTTCTCAGGCCTGCCTATAGGCACCCTTTTCACACCTCTCCATTTTGTGCCCATGTTTAAGGGTCCTAGATTGCCACAGATGACAGGTTCACCCTTCAGCTGGCTGCCCCTTTCTGGTCCATATTGCACCACTAGTACCAATGCTACTTACTCCCCTTCCAAGAAAAATCCTCATCAAAGTACCTTTGTGTGGCAATAACGAGAGTTGTTAATTATACAAGAGTTATACAGTAGTCATTCCCAAGGTTAACTGTATCCCGTTTTGTTTGATTATGTTGCATACATCTTGATGTGTGTTGTGAAGGCTCTTGGCCATATTTTATGAATGACTACGTTAGTACCTTACCATCTCCCAACTTTTTTTCAACAGTATGACAGAATATAATATATTTTTTCACGGATATAGATATTGAGAGTAAAAAATCACATAGTTCATTTCTTGCCTGCAATTTTTGCAAGAACTGCTTAGTCCTTATATGATTGAAAGATTTTCAAGGTATGAAATTAGCAGTGGAGAGGTGTAGGCTTTAACTTGTTTTTAACACTTTTAAGAAGCGATTGGAAACTTAACTTTTTTTTAGTAAAACTCAATTTTTTTTTGCTAAAGTTTTTAATAACAATACAATTTAAGTTTACTGAACAGATTAGCTTTGATTTTATTGTGATTTTAAAAAAAGTATTCGCACTCAGCAATTAATGTCATAACCGTTTAGGGTTTAATTGATTACATGCTTATCTTTTATGTATTCATGACCGGCTGTGTGGTCTAGCGGTAAGACAGTCTCTCAGAGATTGGGAGGTGCGAGGTTCGATCCCCGGCCGAGTCAAATCAAGGACTTTGAAATTGGTATTAGCAGCTGATCCGCCTAGTGTCTGGCATTATGGATTTACTGTTAAGTCTGGTCGGTCCGGTGTCAGGATAATGTGACTGGGTGGTGTGCGCAAGCACTCCTTACATCGCAGTGTGGCAGCACGCTTTTAATTGTCCCCAGCGCCGTCTCTGAGATAACCTCGAAGTTGACTAGGACTTTAAAAATCAAACAACTTTATGTATTCATATTAATGGATGTATCGTGCTCGAGATAGAGAGAGAGATGTTAGCGCTTAGAGCTTTTATCGAAGGATAAACGCTATATAATCAATTCTTATTATTTATTACTAAAGGTAAGATGGGAGAATACATGCACAAAGGAAATTTAAAGCTTGCTAAGTCGTTTTGGGTACTCAAATCTTTATGCTCGGTGAGTAAACTACATGTACCCGGAGAAAACAGACTCAAGATCTCGAGATGAAATTGTAATCGAAATGCCTTTCTAATAAATTAGCTTAGGCGAGAGGTATTTTTTCTTCATTGTGATACTTAATGCGTGACATTGAAGAGATCAGCCGTGGCGTTATCACTATGATATTGGCCAAAACGGCAGTCAGTCAATGGCTTCACTTGAGACACCTGCTCGCGTTTTTTTTTTTTAAAGAGTAATCTGTCAATAAGTTCAAAGCAAGGGTATTACATTATTTTATATGGTCTTTTTTTTAAGGTTATCTGAGCCAGCATAAAAGTGCATGGACTCAAGGCCACGCTAGTGCAGTGTCAATGGAATTAATTTCTTTGTTTAGATAAAAAATGCTAATACACCTACAACTTCATTCTCTTGGTTATTTACGTCAGATAAATTTGGTCTCCTAGGATTAAGAATCAAGGTTTCACTGTGTACGGGCCGTAGTTTGTCCTTCCTTAGCCTCCTCAAGCATGCTTATGTGTTACATGGTTTTAAAGATGGAGATGCATTAATTTTTGTAAACATATGTCAGCTGTTTGTCCTTAACAAGTGACGGCGAGAGATTTTACTTGTTTCAAAGATTTAGTGTACATATGATTGAACAAAGATTAGGCTGTCTACATTATCACCTGTGAAATGGTTGAGTCCACAATCGCGCTGCTTATGCTTGAACAGATAAGCTGACGTTCAAAGGTAAAGCTCCTGAATAAATTAGCCTAAAGATACATTTGCTTTTACTGGCTTTGAAATTTAAAGGGAAGATCTACATCTTGATCTAATGTTTGCGAATTGTGTGAGCTGAACCGTGATAAGGTTTGCAGCTTCGCTTACATATGGACATACTTGTGCAATTACGAGCATAAAACGTGAAAATGTTTTTTTTTTAACTACAAGCAATGTTTTTAATTATAAGTGCCCAAAGTCACCTACTTTATGCTAAGGTATAACTATAACCTTTCTGTATTTCTTTGAGGAAAAGAGGCGGACAACAAAC